>JAMRYB010000016.1:0-270608 GCA_024447235.1 Panagrellus sp. LJ2285
CGCAATCGATCAAATCGGTTCTGCGGATTCTGTTTTTAATGATTTCAAGCCAAAAAGTGGCACAACCGTGCCATATGCCCCTTTCCAAAATGGCAAAAAGCTTGCAGCAATTGGGATTCCCAGGACGTCTCCGATCCAGGTACTAACCAATCCCTACGTTGCTTAACATGCCAGATCGGACGGGATGGCGTTCATTCAACGTGGTATGATCGCAAGCGACAACCATCGTTTGCGTGTCAACCGCATTGGATGCGGTTTCATCGGTTTTTGACGTTTGTGTCAACTCTCTGCCCATGGCATTGCGCCATGTGGTGGTAACCCACGAAATTTGGATATGCATTGCCGTTTGGCAATGCTAATTGACAGAAAATATATGTTGAAAGCAAGGTGTTGCTGGCTGTGTCATTTTGACGGCAGAATGCACTGATTTCCGACGACTATTGATTGTATAAATGTGCATCGCCCGAGGCAATGCTGTCGTTTTCGGCACTTGTTTTCCTCTGAATTCCCACCATTATGTGCCCCTTTTACTGTCTAGCATGCCCTTAACACCAACTTGACCTTACTTGATTGCTATTGCCCTCAAAATGCCGTCCAAACCGGCCCCAACGACGACACTTTGTCGTCCGATGTCTCAGAATCTTCAACACCGGATTCTGGTGCCATGATGCCGGCTACAGACCGTGCAATACAGGTTTTTAAGCCTTCTGGCACCTGGTCCTTCCATTCAATGCCGAAAACGGCAGAATTCCAAAATTTTTTTTTGATTAGAATTTTTTCCTGCGTTTTTGCACTCAAATTTCGTTCTAATGACTTTTTTAAGGTGGATTTGTCCCAGCCGTTTTCTCGCCCATTTCGCACCGTTTCTTGATCGGAACCGATCAAATCGATGCTCCTGAATCCCTTTTCAATATTTTCGCACCAAAACCTGCCATAACCCCCTTCTGAAGTGCCGAAATCGACCATATTTGGTCGGCTTTTCACCCCCTTTCAGCCCCCCTTTTCTCGTCCGTTTTGCATGATCTCTCGATTGCAACTGATCAAATCGATTCTCCTGAACTCCTTTTCAATGTTTTCACATCAAATTGTGCCATTGCTCACTTCAAAAGTGCCGAAATCGACCATATTCGGGGCACCCTGTACCCCATTATCGGCACTCCTTTTCTCGATTGTTTTGCATTGTTTTTCGGTCGAAATCGATCCTGCGGATTCTGTTTTTAATGATTTCAAGCCAAAAAGTGGCACAACCGTGCCATATGCCCCTTTCCAAAATGGCAAAAAGCTTGCAGCAATTGGGATTCCCAGGACGTCTCCGATCCAGGTACTAACCAATCCCTACGTTGCTTAACATGCCAGATCGGACGGGATGGCGTTCATTCAACGTGGTATGACCGCAAGCGACAACCATCGTTTGCGTGTCAACCGCATTGGATGCGGTTTCATCGGTTTTTGACGTTTGTGTCAACTCTCTGCCCATGGCATTGCGCCATGTGGTGGTAACCCACGAAATTTTGGATATGCATTGCCGTTTGGCAATGCTAATTGACAGAAAATATATGTTGAAAGCAAGGTGTTGCTGGCTGTGTCATTTTGACGGCAGAATGCACTGATTTCCGACGACTATTGATTGTATAAATGTGCATCGCCCGAGGCAATGCTGTCGTTTTCGGCACTTGTTTTCCTCTGAATTCCCACCATTATGTGCCCCTTTTACTGTCTAGCATGCCCTTAACACCAACTTGACCTTACTTGATTGCTATTGCCCTCAAAATGCCGTCCAAACCGGCCCCAACGACGACACTTTGTCGTCCGATGTCTCAGAATCTTCAACACCGGATTCTGGTGCCATGATGCCGGCTACAGACCGTGCAATACAGGTTTTTAAGCCTTCTGGCACCTGGTCCTTCCATTCCAATGCCGAAAACGGCAGAATTCCAAAATTTTTTTTTGATTAGAATTTTTTCCTGCGTTTTTGCACTCAAATTTCGTTCTAATGACTTTTTTAAGGTGGATTTGTCCCAGCCCGTTTTCTCGCCCATTTCGCACCGTTTCTTGATCGGAACCGATCAAATCGATGCTCCTGAATCCCTTTTCAATATTTTCGCACCAAAACCTGCCATAACCCCCTTCTGAAGTGCCGAAATCGACCATATTTGGTCGGCTTTTCACCCCCTTTCAGCCCCCCTTTTCTCGTCCGTTTTGCATGATCTCTCGATTGCAACTGATCAAATCGATTCTCCTGAACTCCTTTTCAATGTTTTCACATTAAATTGTGCCATTGCTCACTTCAAAAGTGCCGAAATCGACCATATTCGGGGCACCCTGTACCCCATTATCGGCACTCCTTTTCTCGATTGTTTTGCATTGTTTTTCGGTCGAAATCGATCCTGCGGATTCTGTTTTTAATGATTTCAAGCCAAAAAGTGGCACAACCGTGCCATATGCCCCTTTCCAAAATGGCAAAAAGCTTGCAGCAATTGGGATTCCCAGGACGTCTCCGATCCAGGTACTAACCAATCCCTACGTTGCTTAACATGCCAGATCGGACGGGATGGCGTTCATTCAACGTGGTATGACCGCAAGCGACAACCATCGTTTGCGTGTCAACCGCATTGGATGCGGTTTCATCGGTTTTTGACGTTTGTGTCAACTCTCTGCCCATGGCATTGCGCCATGTGGTGGTAACCCACGAAATTTTGGATATGCATTGCCGTTTGGCAATGCTAATTGACAGAAAATATATGTTGAAAGCAAGGTGTTGCTGGCTGTGTCATTTTGACGGCAGAATGCACTGATTTCCGACGACTATTGATTGTATAAATGTGCATCGCCCGAGGCAATGCTGTCGTTTTCGGCACTTGTTTTCCTCTGAATTCTCACCATTATTACTGTCTAGCATGCCCTTAACACCAACTTGACCTTACTTGATTGCTATTGCCCTCAAAATGCCGTCCAAACCGGCCCCAACGACGACATTTTGTCGTCCGATGTCTCAGAATCTTCAACACCGGATTCTGGTGCCATGATGCCGGCTACAGACCGTGCAATACAGGTTTTTAAGCCTTCTGGCACCCTGGTCCTTCCATTCCAATGCCGAAAACGGCAGAATTCCAAAATTTTTTTTTGATTAGAATTTTTTCCTGCGTTTTTGCACTCAAATTTCGTTCTAATGACTTTTTTAAGGTGGATTTGTCCCAGCCCGTTTTCTCGCCCATTTCGCACCGTTTCTTGATCGGAACCGATCAAATCGATGCTCCTGAATCCCTTTTCAAGATTTTCGCACCAAAACCTGCCATAACCCCCTTCTGAAGTGCCGAAATCGACCATATTTGGTCGGCTTTTCACCCCCTTTCAGCCCCCCTTTTCTCGTCCGTTTTGCATGATCTCTCGATTGCAACTGATCAAATCGATTCTCCTGAACTCCTTTTCAATGTTTTCACATCAAATTGTGCCATTGCTCACTTCAAAAGTGCCGAAATCGACCATATTCGGGGCACCCTGTACCCCATTATCGGCACTCCTTTTCTCGATTGTTTTGCATTGTTTTTCGGTCGAAATCGATCCTGCGGATTCTGTTTTTAATGATTTCAAGCCAAAAAGTGGCACAACCGTGCCATATGCCCCTTTCCAAAATGGCAAAAAGCTTGCAGCAATTGGGATTCCCAGGACGTCTCCGATCCAGGTACTAACCAATCCCTACGTTGCTTAACATGCCAGATCGGACGGGATGGCGTTCATTCAACGTGGTATGACCGCAAGCGACAACCATCGTTTGCGTGTCAACCGCATTGGATGCGGTTTCATCGGTTTTTGACGTTTGTGTCAACTCTCTGCCCATGGCATTGCGCCATGTGGTGGTAACCCACGAAATTTTGGATATGCATTGCCGTTTGGCAATGCTAATTGACAGAAAATATATGTTGAAAGCAAGGTGTTGCTGGCTGTGTCATTTTGACGGCAGAATGCACTGATTTCCGACGACTATTGATTGTATAAATGTGCATCGCCCGAGGCAATGCTGTCGTTTTCGGCACTTGTTTTCCTCTGAATTCCCACCATTATTACTGTCTAGCATGCCCTTAACACCAACTTGACCTTACTTGATTGCTATTGCCCTCAAAATGCCGTCCAAACCGGCCCCAACGACGACATTTTGTCGTCCGATGTCTCAGAATCTTCAACACCGGATTCTGGTGCCATGATGCCGGCTACAGACCGTGCAATACAGGTTTTTAAGCCTTCTGGCACCTGGTCCTTCCATTCCAATGCCGAAAACGGCAGAATTCCAAAATTTTTTTTTGATTAGAATTTTTTCCTGCGTTTTTGCACTCAAATTTCGTTCTAATGACTTTTTTAAGGTGGATTTGTCCCAGCCCGTTTTCTCGCCCATTTCGCACCGTTTCTTGATCGGAACCGATCAAATCGATGCTCCTGAATCCCTTTTCAATATTTTCGCACCAAAACCTGCCATAACCCCCTTCTGAAGTGCCGAAATCGACCATATTTGGTCGGCTTTTCACCCCCTTTCAGCCCCCCTTTTCTCGTCCGTTTTGCATGATCTCTCGATTGCAACTGATCAAATCGATTCTCCTGAACTCCTTTTCAATGTTTTCACATCAAATTGTGCCATTGCTCACTTCAAAAGTGCCGAAATCGACCATATTCGGGGCACCCTGTACCCCATTATCGGCACTCCTTTTCTCGATTGTTTTGCATTGTTTTTCGGTCGAAATCGATCCTGCGGATTCTGTTTTTAATGATTTCAAGCCAAAAAGTGGCACAACCGTGCCATATGCCCCTTTCCAAAATGGCAAAAAGCTTGCAGCAATTGGGATTCCCAGGACGTCTCCGATCCAGGTACTAACCAATCCCTACGTTGCTTAACATGCCAGATCGGACGGGATGGCGTTCATTCAACGTGGTATGACCGCAAGCGACAACCATCGTTTGCGTGTCAACCGCATTGGATGCGGTTTCATCGGTTTTTGACGTTTGTGTCAACTCTCTGCCCATGGCATTGCGCCATGTGGTGGTAACCCACGAAATTTTGGATATGCATTGCCGTTTGGCAATGCTAATTGACAGAAAATATATGTTGAAAGCAAGGTGTTGCTGGCTGTGTCATTTTGACGGCAGAATGCACTGATTTCCGACGACTATTGATTGTATAAATGTGCATCGCCCGAGGCAATGCTGTCGTTTTCGGCACTTGTTTTCCTCTGAATTCCCACCATTATGTGCCCCTTTTACTGTCTAGCATGCCCTTAACACCAACTTGACCTTACTTGATTGCTATTGCCCTCAAAATGCCGTCCAAACCGGCCCCAACGACGACACTTTGTCGTCCGATGTCTCAGAATCTTCAACACCGGATTCTGGTGCCATGATGCCGACTACAGACCGTGCAATACAGGTTTTTAAGCCTTCTGGCACCTGGTCCTTCCATTCCAATGCCGAAAACGGCAGAATTCCAAAATTTTTTTTTGATTAGAATTTTTTCCTGCGTTTTTGCACTCAAATTTCGTTCTAATGACTTTTTTAAGGTGGATTTGTCCCAGCCCGTTTTCTCGCCCATTTCGCACCGTTTCTTGATCGGAACCGATCAAATCGATGCTCCTGAATCCCTTTTCAATATTTTCGCACCAAAACCTGCCATAACCCCCTTCTGAAGTGCCGAAATCGACCATATTTGGTCGGCTTTTCACCCCCTTTCAGCCCCCCTTTTCTCGTCCGTTTTGCATGATCTCTCGATTGCAACTGATCAAATCGATTCTCCTGAACTCCTTTTCAATGTTTTCACATCAAATTGTGCCATTGCTCACTTCAAAAGTGCCGAAATCGACCATATTCGGGGCACCCTGTACCCCATTATCGGCACTCCTTTTCTCGATTGTTTTGCATTGTTTTTCGGTCGAAATCGATCCTGCGGATTCTGTTTTTAATGATTTCAAGCCAAAAAGTGGCACAACCGTGCCATATGCCCCTTTCCAAAATGGCAAAAAGCTTGCAGCAATTGGGATTCCCAGGACGTCTCCGATCCAGGTACTAACCAATCCCTACGTTGCTTAACATGCCAGATCGGACGGGATGGCGTTCATTCAACGTGGTATGACCGCAAGCGACAACCATCGTTTGCGTGTCAACCGCATTGGATGCGGTTTCATCGGTTTTTGACGTTTGTGTCAACTCTCTGCCCATGGCATTGCGCCATGTGGTGGTAACTCACGAAATTTTGGATATGCATTGCCGTTTGGCAATGCTAATTGACAGAAAATATATGTTGAAAGCAAGGTGTTGCTGGCTGTGTCATTTTGACGGCAGAATGCACTGATTTCCGACGACTATTGATTGTATAAATGTGCATCGCCCGAGGCAATGCTGTCGTTTTCGGCACTTGTTTTCCTCTGAATTCCCACCATTATGTGCCCCTTTTACTGTCTAGCATGCCCTTAACACCAACTTGACCTTACTTGATTGCTATTGCCCTCAAAATGCCGTCCAAACCGGCCCCAATGACGACACTTTGTCGTCCGATGTCTCAGAATCTTCAACACCGGATTCTGGTGCCATGATGCCGGCTACAGACCGTGCAATACAGGTTTTTAAGCCTTCTGGCACCTGGTCCTTCCATTCCAATGCCGAAAACGGCAGAATTCCAAAATTTTTTTTTGATTAGAATTTTTTCCTGCGTTTTTGCACTCAAATTTCGTTCTAATGACTTTTTTAAGGTGGATTTGTCCCAGCCCGTTTTCTCGCCCATTTCGCACCGTTTCTTGATCGGAACCGATCAAATCGATGCTCCTGAATCCCTTTTCAATATTTTCGCACCAAAACCTGCCATAACCCCCTTCTGAAGTGCCGAAATCGACCATATTTGGTCGGCTTTTCACCCCCTTTCAGCCCCCCTTTTCTCGTCCGTTTTGCATGATCTCTCGATTGCAACTGATCAAATCGATTCTCCTGAACTCCTTTTCAATGTTTTCACATCAAATTGTGCCATTGCTCACTTCAAAAGTGCCGAAATCGACCATATTCGGGGCACCCTGTACCCCATTATCGGCACTCCTTTTCTCGATTGTTTTGCATTGTTTTTCGGTCGAAATCGATCCTGCGGATTCTGTTTTTAATGATTTCAAGCCAAAAAGTGGCACAACCGTGCCATATGCCCCTTTCCAAAATGGCAAAAAGCTTGCAGCAATTGGGATTCCCAGGACGTCTCCGATCCAGGTACTAACCAATCCCTACGTTGCTTAACATGCCAGATCGGACGGGATGGCGTTCATTCAACGTGGTATGACCGCAAGCGACAACCATCGTTTGCGTGTCAACCGCATTGGATGCGGTTTCATCGGTTTTTGACGTTTGTGTCAACTCTCTGCCCATGGCATTGCGCCATGTGGTGGTAACTCACGAAATTTTGGATATGCATTGCCGTTTGGCAATGCTAATTGACAGAAAATATATGTTGAAAGCAAGGTGTTGCTGGCTGTGTCATTTTGACGGCAGAATGCACTGATTTCCGACGACTATTGATTGTATAAATGTGCATCGCCCGAGGCAATGCTGTCGTTTTCGGCACTTGTTTTCCTCTGAATTCCCACCATTATGTGCCCCTTTTACTGTCTAGCATGCCCTTAACACCAACTTGACCTTACTTGATTGCTATTGCCCTCAAAATGCCGTCCAAACCGGCCCCAATGACGACACTTTGTCGTCCGATGTCTCAGAATCTTCAACACCGGATTCTGGTGCCATGATGCCGGCTACAGACCGTGCAATACAGGTTTTTAAGCCTTCTGGCACCTGGTCCTTCCATTCCAATGCCGAAAACGGCAGAATTCCAAAATTTTTTTTTGATTAGAATTTTTTCCTGCGTTTTTGCACTCAAATTTCGTTCTAATGACTTTTTTAAGGTGGATTTGTCCCAGCCCGTTTTCTCGCCCATTTCGCACCGTTTCTTGATCGGAACCGATCAAATCGATGCTCCTGAATCCCTTTTCAATATTTTCGCACCAAAACCTGCCATAACCCCCTTCTGAAGTGCCGAAATCGACCATATTTGGTCGGCTTTTCACCCCCTTTCAGCCCCCCTTTTCTCGTCCGTTTTGCATGATCTCTCGATTGCAACTGATCAAATCGATTCTCCTGAACTCCTTTTCAATGTTTTCACATCAAATTGTGCCATTGCTCACTTCAAAAGTGCCGAAATCGACCATATTCGGGGCACCCTGTACCCCATTATCGGCACTCCTTTTCTCGATTGTTTTGCATTGTTTTTCGGTCGAAATCGATCCTGCGGATTCTGTTTTTAATGATTTCAAGCCAAAAAGTGGCACAACCGTGCCATATGCCCCTTTCCAAAATGGCAAAAAGCTTGCAGCAATTGGGATTCCCAGGACGTCTCCGATCCAGGTACTAACCAATCCCTACGTTGCTTAACATGCCAGATCGGACGGGATGGCGTTCATTCAACGTGGTATGACCGCAAGCGACAACCATCGTTTGCGTGTCAACCGCATTGGATGCGGTTTCATCGGTTTTTGACGTTTGTGTCAACTCTCTGCCCATGGCATTGCGCCATGTGGTGGTAACCCACGAAATTTTGGATATGCATTGCCGTTTGGCAATGCTAATTGACAGAAAATATATGTTGAAAGCAAGGTGTTGCTGGCTGTGTCATTTTGACGGCAGAATGCACTGATTTCCGACGACTATTGATTGTATAAATGTGCATCGCCCGAGGCAATGCTGTCGTTTTCGGCACTTGTTTTCCTCTGAATTCCCACCATTATGTGCCCCTTTTACTGTCTAGCATGCCCTTAACACCAACTTGACCTTACTTGATTGCTATTGCCCTCAAAATGCCGTCCAAACCGGCCCCAACGACGACACTTTGTCGTCCGATGTCTCAGAATCTTCAACACCGGATTCTGGTGCCATGATGCCGGCTACAGACCGTGCAATACAGGTTTTTAAGCCTTCTGGCACCTGGTCCTTCCATTCCAATGCCGAAAACGGCAGAATTCCAAAATTTTTTTTTGATTAGAATTTTTTCCTGCGTTTTTGCACTCAAATTTCGTTCTAATGACTTTTTTAAGGTGGATTTGTCCCAGCCCGTTTTCTCGCCCATTTCGCACCGTTTCTTGATCGGAACCGATCAAATCGATGCTCCTGAATCCCTTTTCAATATTTTCGCACCAAAACCTGCCATAACCCCCTTCTGAAGTGCCGAAATCGACCATATTTGGTCGGCTTTTCACCCCCTTTCAGCCCCCCTTTTCTCGTCCGTTTTGCATGATCTCTCGATTGCAACTGATCAAATCGATTCTCCTGAACTCCTTTTCAATGTTTTCACATTAAATTGTGCCATTGCTCACTTCAAAAGTGCCGAAATCGACCATATTCGGGGCACCCTGTACCCCATTATCGGCACTCCTTTTCTCGATTGTTTTGCATTGTTTTTCGGTCGAAATCGATCCTGCGGATTCTGTTTTTAATGATTTCAAGCCAAAAAGTGGCACAACCGTGCCATATGCCCCTTTCCAAAATGGCAAAAAGCTTGCAGCAATTGGGATTCCCAGGACGTCTCCGATCCAGGTACTAACCAATCCCTACGTTGCTTAACATGCCAGATCGGACGGGATGGCGTTCATTCAACGTGGTATGACCGCAAGCGACAACCATCGTTTGCGTGTCAACCGCATTGGATGCGGTTTCATCGGTTTTTGACGTTTGTGTCAACTCTCTGCCCATGGCATTGCGCCATGTGGTGGTAACCCACGAAATTTTGGATATGCATTGCCGTTTGGCAATGCTAATTGACAGAAAATATATGTTGAAAGCAAGGTGTTGCTGGCTGTGTCATTTTGACGGCAGAATGCACTGATTTCCGACGACTATTGATTGTATAAATGTGCATCGCCCGAGGCAATGCTGTCGTTTTCGGCACTTGTTTTCCTCTGAATTCCCACCATTATTACTGTCTAGCATGCCCTTAACACCAACTTGACCTTACTTGATTGCTATTGCCCTCAAAATGCCGTCCAAACCGGCCCCAACGACGACATTTTGTCGTCCGATGTCTCAGAATCTTCAACACCGGATTCTGGTGCCATGATGCCGGCTACAGACCGTGCAATACAGGTTTTTAAGCCTTCTGGCACCTGGTCCTTCCATTCCAATGCCGAAAACGGCAGAATTCCAAAATTTTTTTTTGATTAGAATTTTTTCCTGCGTTTTTGCACTCAAATTTCGTTCTAATGACTTTTTTAAGGTGGATTTGTCCCAGCCCGTTTTCTCGCCCATTTCGCACCGTTTCTTGATCGGAACCGATCAAATCGATGCTCCTGAATCCCTTTTCAATATTTTCGCACCAAAACCTGCCATAACCCCCTTCTGAAGTGCCGAAATCGACCATATTTGGTCGGCTTTTCACCCCCTTTCAGCCCCCCTTTTCTCGTCCGTTTTGCATGATCTCTCGATTGCAACTGATCAAATCGATTCTCCTGAACTCCTTTTCAATGTTTTCACATCAAATTGTGCCATTGCTCACTTCAAAAGTGCCGAAATCGACCATATTCGGGGCACCCTGTACCCCATTATCGGCACTCCTTTTCTCGATTGTTTTGCATTGTTTTTCGGTCGAAATCGATCCTGCGGATTCTGTTTTTAATGATTTCAAGCCAAAAAGTGGCACAACCGTGCCATATGCCCCTTTCCAAAATGGCAAAAAGCTTGCAGCAATTGGGATTCCCAGGACGTCTCCGATCCAGGTACTAACCAATCCCTACGTTGCTTAACATGCCAGATCGGACGGGATGGCGTTCATTCAACGTGGTATGACCGCAAGCGACAACCATCGTTTGCGTGTCAACCGCATTGGATGCGGTTTCATCGGTTTTTGACGTTTGTGTCAACTCTCTGCCCATGGCATTGCGCCATGTGGTGGTAACCCACGAAATTTTGGATATGCATTGCCGTTTGGCAATGCTAATTGACAGAAAATATATGTTGAAAGCAAGGTGTTGCTGGCTGTGTCATTTTGACGGCAGAATGCACTGATTTCCGACGACTATTGATTGTATAAATGTGCATCGCCCGAGGCAATGCTGTCGTTTTCGGCACTTGTTTTCCTCTGAATTCCCACCATTATTACTGTCTAGCATGCCCTTAACACCAACTTGACCTTACTTGATTGCTATTGCCCTCAAAATGCCGTCCAAACCGGCCCCAACGACGACATTTTGTCGTCCGATGTCTCAGAATCTTCAACACCGGATTCTGGTGCCATGATGCCGGCTACAGACCGTGCAATACAGGTTTTTAAGCCTTCTGGCACCTGGTCCTTCCATTCCAATGCCGAAAACGGCAGAATTCCAAAATTTTTTTTTGATTAGAATTTTTTCCTGCGTTTTTGCACTCAAATTTCGTTCTAATGACTTTTTTAAGGTGGATTTGTCCCAGCCCGTTTTCTCGCCCATTTCGCACCGTTTCTTGATCGGAACCGATCAAATCGATGCTCCTGAATCCCTTTTCAATATTTTCGCACCAAAACCTGCCATAACCCCCTTCTGAAGTGCCGAAATCGACCATATTTGGTCGGCTTTTCACCCCCTTTCAGCCCCCCTTTTCTCGTCCGTTTTGCATGATCTCTCGATTGCAACTGATCAAATCGATTCTCCTGAACTCCTTTTCAATGTTTTCACATCAAATTGTGCCATTGCTCACTTCAAAAGTGCCGAAATCGACCATATTCGGGGCACCCTGTACCCCATTATCGGCACTCCTTTTCTCGATTGTTTTGCATTGTTTTTCGGTCGAAATCGATCCTGCGGATTCTGTTTTTAATGATTTCAAATCAAAAAGTGGCACAACCGTGCCATATGCCCCTTTCCAAAATGGCGGTGCGTATACACTTTGCCGAAAATGAAGTTTCACCATGTATTTTTCGGATCGTTTTTAAAGCTGTTACGGCGTATTCTGCTACACCAAAGCAACAAACCGCATCGTATAGGTCATGTGATCAAATCAGAATGTAAAAGTCTGTGAAATTGGTGTTGTGTAGCAAATTTTAATGATGGTGAAAAACATGGTGAAATTTTTTTTTCGGCAAAGTGTGACTACCCATGATTTTCCGAAAATATCGTTGGTGGAATTAATTGAACAGTCTATCTTTATGTGTAATAGCAATCTTGCATTCTGCAACCCAGTGAGACTGAAAATTTGTTTGTTTCAGATACTTCCTAAATTCACTGTCGACGGACATGCATTTGAACCACTCGATGCAATCTTTAAATATGAACCGGCTGAACGCCTCAACTATGACCATATCTTGGGTCATGACTTTTACGACGAAAGATGCCGGCACTAACTCGCCGAGGAAGACGGCGACTGCCGGATTTGGACTTGCGAGTAACGAAAGCACGCAGAATAGTGATGACTGTTTTTGACTTTTACTTTTGTGATACGATGAATAAATATTCGAACAATACAGTGTGATCACATTTGTATGACTAGTACACAAAGCTGTAACATGACTTGTCGTCAGTCTGGCTCAATATCAATGAATGCAAACTGTACAAACCCATGCCATGCTTCTCAATTCGAAATAAGATAACTTTTCATTTATTAAGCGTCAAACCTTATCAACAGTTTCAATCATTCCATTTACGAGCACTTCGATGATGTCGCTTCACGGACCCCCAGTACGTTGCCTGATTTGAACACCAACAGACACGTAAAAAGGAGCCAATAAAGCGCAAGTCATCAGTAATGACGAAATGGAAACATGCCAATGTCAATGAACGGAAGAGGGGTAAAAAGGAATCGTCAGCCCTACAATCGCAAAGTAACTGAAAATCTAGGAAGCCTGAAAAACAAAAACCCTATTGAAGGGACACGAGGGCACACGCAATCAATTGGAAGCAAGCCACCCACGCAAAAAGACACCATCCTGACCAAAGGAAAGTGCATAAAACACCTCATTGCATGAAGCTAATCAATGAAAGAGGGAAACATCAATCTTAAAATTGCAAAACATTTGAAAAAACAGACAAGCGATTTGTGGAAGACGCAAAAATGGCATCGGCCGAACGGCAGTTACACGCATGAAACAAGGGACAGACCAGTATGCCGAGCAATCATTTTGCGGTAAAAAAGTGGGTGGACACACTGGACAGTTCATGTCTGCCGAATTTTACGTAAAACAAGTGGGTGGACAAACAAAACAGTGCCGGACAATCGCGCCGTGCGTAAAAGGGATAAACGGACACAGTGTGACGAGATCGATTGCATCATCGAGACGGGTGGTCCCGATAAGCTTGTTTTAAAGCTTTTAAATAACCTTCAAACTGCTAGTTTGATCACGTATTTAGTGATAACCCCTGATCCATGCAAATCGTGACGTCTTTTTGCGTTCTTTTTCGCGTTCTACGCCTTCTACTTCGTGATTTTAAAGCAAAACCGCGACGCGGTCTTCGACGGCTTTGAAAGCGTGTATCCATTGCCGTAGGCAGAGACGAGCCGTCCATTTTTCCTTTTCCGATCACCATTTTATCAAAACCATATAGTTAACTGAGTATTCCTTTTCGATCTCAATTTTGTTCACTTGCCATTGATAGCCTTCGGCAATCGCTCTCCGATGCACGCAAAAGCGAACAACACTCCTTGGTTGGCAACAAATTGCTGCTCCCTGCAACTAATGCCACAGAATGGCATAACCGAACGCTCTGACTATCGCATAATCCCTCATTTGAAACAAAAGCATGCATTTCAATGAATTTTTTTGCATTGAGCCGATCTATTTCCAAAAGACAGCGTTAAACAGCCAACAGTGCCTCTGGCACCACTGAACCACTTGTGATAACACCTTTTTCGGAGCTCCCACAATAACGTTTGCTTCTTTTACGGCAACAACTTTGAATGCGCCCCCGATTTATCCGTCTGTCACTTCTTTTGACCCCATCGCCAATGGCGATCTGCGGGTTTGGCTCAAATTGCCTTCGACACTGCACGTAAAAGTGATCAATACCCCTTGGTTGGCATAAAAGTGCTGCTCCCTGATATCAATGCCACAGAAAAGCATAGCCAGACACTATAACTATGTCACATTTGAAACAAAAGCATGCATTTCGTTGACTTTTCTTGCCCTGACCCGATCAACATTCAAAATACTGTGTTAAACCGTCGATGATGCTTCTGTTATCGATCTGTTGACCCCATTGCCAACGGCCGTCTGCGGATTTGACTCAAATTGCCGACAGCGATAAAGTGATCAATACCCCCCGATTGGCATCGAAATGCTGATACTAATGCTACATACAGCCAGAGACTATAACTATCGCATGATCCCTCAATTGAAACAAAAGCATGCATTTCATTAAATTTTCTTGCATTGAGCCAACCTATTTCCAACAGACAGTGTAAAACGGCCAACTATGCCTCTACCGACATGACACTCACTGAGATAGCATCTTTTTTGAAGCTTCCACGTGGATATTTGCCCCTTTACAGTGATCACTTTGAATCAGCTCCCTTTTATCCACTTTTTGCTTCTTTTGACCCCATCGCCAACGGCAATCTGCGGATTTGACTTACATTGACGGTGCTAACGCGCAAGCGGATTTCCGAAACGGTATTTTGCCTCTTTCGAGCAACCCACGCTATCTGTATGCTTGTGAAACAGATTTCAAGCTAATGCTAACCTGTCATTCGCGGAACTTGACGCTTTTCCCCTTGGTTGTGTAATTCGCTCATTTGAATCCGCGATTTCGACGCAAAAGTGTGATGTTATCACCGACAGAAAACTAAGATGCCTGTACTGAATGCAATCGGCAAGGCGTTGGCGATCGTTCTCCTTTCCTATCTACTAGACGGAAATGCCACTTTGGGTAACCAGTTATCACTCATTCTTTTCATATTGGACAATTTGATGGTGCATAGCCCCAGGCAATGCCCTTCTGACTTTCGTGAAAGTGATTTGAACACATTGTTTTGCTTCCAAAGTCGCTCTTCCGTGAAACCGTTGCCGTAAAACGGCTATTCACATTCCTTGATCCATTTTTTGAACCGAAAAAGTGACCGAAAATGAGACCATTGTTGCTTTTCCCTGATTTGTTTCCCCTGAAACGTGATCTAAACAAAATCACGGTGCCTCCACCAACACTGGCCGTATTATAGCAAAGATGCCATCGCGCAAATGTTAACTCCTTATTAGTCGTCACATTGTATACGACCCAAATCAATCGATTGTCCCCTCTTTTTGACCTAACCGCCTGAGGCTATTTGCAATTTTGATTCGCTGCGTGATCCACCTTCCAAAAGATGCTTCGCAGACACTCTGCGTCAGTTTCTACGCCTTCTAATCAGTGTTATCGCCCTATTAGCCAACAAAACATGCGCATTCTCGATGAAAACTGTCTATTTGCCTCATTTTTTCAAAGCAAAAGCTAGTTTACCCCTATTATCGCCGAAAACACTGTCTTTATCGTTGTTGAAAGCCACAATCGTGAGCTGCCGCGTGAAATTTGCCTTTCTACAGTACCCATACGTGCCCATCGGTCGTTTCGCCCATATTTTGCCCCTGATATGCCATTCGCGACATGTGAAATGAACTCACCTCTCCATCTTTTGTCGGAAATACAGATGCCGTTCGGTTTCAGGTATCCATCTACCCAAACAGCGCGTCATGTCTCGTCGTCAATTCGACAAAGAGCTCTTCCCTGCCCGTGACCCAAGTTACGTACCGCCACATCTCATTGTGGCGTATGATTTCGGAGAGGCAAATTCGCCATCAGTCGTCCGCCCAGCGGCTGTTGGCAGGAATACCCCAAATGGGTATGTGGATCCCGGGATCCTGTCGTCCTCGACGGCGGCAGCACGCCCGGGTGAAGCGAACATCTCCCAAGGCGTCGTGAACCGTAAGTACTTTTGGCATTCTTGAACATTGTTACCATTTCGTCGGTAGTACCGTCTTTTCGGCCTGAAAACACACTTCTTTACACGGAAACCACTGATGAGAGAATGGAAACAGACCTGGTCACAGCATTCATGATATATTTCGTCTTTCAGTCAACACACCACCAAGACCATACCATCACGACGCCTACCGGGACGATAAGTCGGCTTTCAACGTCGAATTCCGCGTTGAAACTCCGCCTGGATTCCCATCACGGGTCTACGCGAGGCCGCACTTCTACGATGAAGAAGACGCCTTCCTGGATCGATATTGGGCGCGATACGACAAGGAGTTGTACGAAGACGGTATGATCTCGGCGGAGACATACAAGGCAAGGCTCCAAGACCTTCGTCAACAGCAACAACATCGCCGCGAACGTCAACGTCAAGCCGAAGCCCGTCAACAGGACAAGTCCAATGCTGGTAGCTCGAGTGCAGCCGATGCAGCGGCTTCGGAAACCATTGCCATGGGGACCGACACTGACACCTTGGATTTTCCCTCAGTGGTCAGTTCTGAGGTTGTCAGTGGCACAACAGCTCCAGCAGCGTCAACTCCGTCCGATGCCACCAACAACGTCACCGCAACCGATGTCTCCAGTGAAGTCGATGGCACCCTCAACACCGGATTCGCTGCCAGCAGTGCCGAATCGTCTTCAACAGCGTCAGTTGCCGAGCCTTCTGCCCAGCGCGTCGCCGAACAGTCAGCATCCAGCCAGATGTCCATCGTCGCCGACGAACACAACACTGGCTTCGCTGTCAGTGGCAATTCGTCGAACGCATCCAATGCCCAACCGTCTGTTTCGCCATCCGCTCAATCCACCGTTTCGTCGATCAGGCAGCCAGCCTCGAATGAAATCCATGAATACAGCGTGGACCTCATGCGTGGTGACGAGATTCTGGAAGGTGAACAAGCCGAGAACTTCTGTGCCAAGCTTCGCTTCAGGCCGAAACACCAACCACGTCAACATGCCGAAGTCGAAGCCAACATGTCGATGGACGAAGAAGAAGAAGATTCCGACGAGATCCAGGATCTGTCGACAAGCTTCTGTAAGTTTCTTTGCCACCTATAATTGCTCAATTTGAATCATTTTGACGAACAGTGTGATAAATACCTGTTATTTCAGCTCTGATCGGCCTAACCTCCAGAAGCACGGACGTTGATGACGAAATCGATGCGATGTCAACGAGTTTGGGTTCGTTTTTCAACTTTTCATTGCCTAGAAGAAGTATCATTGAATCAATCGAAAGAATGTTGCATTACATATCTCTGTTTTCAGCCAACATCAGTGTCGCCACCTCTCAGAACAACATCGCCGTCGATTCCAACTTCCAAAACACGGTCGCGGCTTCGATAGTGCTTCCAGTATGTGTTGCCTCTACCGTTCAGCCGTCGCCGTCAATCCAATTGGTCGTTCCCGAAGAACCAGTCAGCCAGATCGTCAGTGCTGTCAATATTTCGTCGAACACCGAATCAACTCAACCTTCATCCATCGATGCAATGTCCACGAGTTCAGGTTTGTTTTCCCATTTTTCATTGCCTAGAAAAGAGTTTCATTGAATCAATCGAAGTATCATTGCATTACATACCTCTTTTTTCAGCTAACATCAATGTAGCGCCGACAAACGCACCTCAAGTCGTTGAACCAATGGATGTTGACCCGATTCTCGAATCCCTTGAAGTCGATGAAGTCCCTGAAAAGATGGAAATTGACCAAGTCCCCGAAGAGCACCGTTCCATCGAGAATGACACTGATATCGAGATGTTCGACGAATCCATCGTGTCGACCCAAACCCAAAGAATCACTGCCGAAGAGCATGCCAACTCTGAAGTCAATGCCATCATTCCCGCCATTGGCTCCGATCATTCGATTCAGTCATCTCCACATGCGGTTTCTTCGAACAACAGTGGATTCTTTTCGTCGATGAACACCGTTCAAGTCATCGAAAACATGGAAGTTGATGCTGCCATGACTCCAGAAGAAGCAGAACGGCCCATTGTGAATGAAACGCATTCTGCCGAATCTTTCGACTCATCTGCCAGCAACCTCGAATCGAACAAGACGCTCGAAAGCAGTGAAACCTCCTCGTCGATGCCCACACAACCAGCGTCCGAAACTTCCATTGCCATGACAGCCACCCCTGAAGTCATGAGGGAGATTCCGACTGATAAGAGTTCGTCTGAATCGCTGCGTGAGAATTCGTCTGCCGATCAAGGACCCGATTCTTCATCGAAACCAGCATCCGACATTCAATCGACCAACGATGTTGAGAAGTCACTCGATATGCCGGAAAAGGACGAAGTTCATGAATCCCAGCATGCAGCGACCGATTCGAAGACGCCACAATCATCGCGCAATCGATTGAATGATATCGTCGAGCATCACCGAAGACGTGCCATGTTGCCCATCGTACGATTCTCTCCACAGCACAGCGTCATGAAGCGTCGTTCGAACACGGTCCAGCGATCACGATTGGCATTGGTCTGCCACATCAACCGCCGGAGGAATCAGCAAATGATGCAGATAAAGCCGTACGAGGCCGTCGTCGAGAAGCCAGTGATCGAAGTTGCCGCCCACCATCAAAGACGGCGTGAACTGACTGCTGCCGCTCAAACTTTGCCGGAATCCAGCATGCCACGTCCCACCACCACAGGTCGATCTCGTTTGGCATTGATTGAAGCAAATCGAGCAAGGATCCAACCAACCCCAACTCCGATTGCCCATCATCCAAGCGCCGTCAATGCAGAGGTTCCGAAAAGCGTTGTCGCCGCTGAACCAGTGTCATCTGCTTCTGTTTCGCATCGCGATCAGATCAATGATGTCCCCAGTGGTTCGGCATCCAGTCAACCAATTGAATGTGCCAATGTTGAGGAATCGAATGAATATGATAGGCGGCCTCAAGAACAGCTGATTGTGTCGTCGTTGCCCCAACGCAAGTTCCGGAGCAGCCATCTGGAAAGGGGTAAGCTTATAAGATTCACAATTATCGAACAACTGACAAATTTACCTTTCAGCGTTCGCAAAACAACGCCGTCAAGCTCCCATAACACGTCAGGAGCTCGAAGACATCCTTGTCCGCATCGAAGAAGCCAACCGCAACCAACACCCCGACACCGCAGTCCCCCCATCACCTCGAAGACCGTTCCAAACACGGACAGCGCGGATTTGGGATGGAATGAAGGACGATGGCCGCCCAATCAGACGAGCCATTCAACGCCCTCGGCAATTCTACTCGAACGAGGAATCCTTCGTCAAGCGCAAGCAAGAGGGTGCAGAATGCCAGGCCACCACTGCCACTGCCTCCGACACCCCAAGGCCATCAACTCCTCGCGAAATCGCCGTCGAAGTTCTCCACCAACCCGCCGAAGTCAGCGATAACGCGTTGCAGGAACCGGCCGTCGCAGCTGAAGCCGAAGATGAAGTTGTTGTACCTGAAGCCGCCGTTGAGAACGTCCTGGAAGATCTACAATCACAAGAAGATCAAAATGTTCGTGCAAACAGGGCGATTCATCGGTACAGCCGAAGTACCCGCCGCAACTTCCACCGCCTCCAGTATGATGCCGACTCCGAAAAGGAACCCTCCACATCAAGATCGAACAAGAAGGCTGAAAAGTCGCACAAAAAAGGCGTACGCAAGTGCAACCACCCCCACATGACCGATGTCCCGAAGCACCTCTGCAACCACGACAACGCCGAAATCATGCGGCAAATCGCACGGAGGTTCGTGTTGTGTCATCTGTGCGGAATGCCCATTGCCCCACGGTTGATCACATCCACGGACAACGAGCTCACGGAATCCGACGAATCGGGTGTCGACGACTTCGATGCAGATCTCGTCGAAGTTGGAGACGCTCCTCAGGCCCATCAAGATGACGAAATCGAGCGTGAATCCGACAGCAGTTCATCCAACGGAGCCGAACAGCAGCCAGAAGCCCCGATCGATGAAGTCATGAACATCGAAAATGGTGCCGACAGTGCCAGCGACCACGAAGCCGTCCCAACCGCCGACATCGCCACAGTTCCAGCTCCACCGCATGGCCATCAAGTCGAAGACATGTCTGTCGATCGCGAAGTCAACGAGCTTCCCGAAAACAACTTCTTCGACGAAGTTCCTGGTCTCGATCCCATGAGCGAGCCAGAGGAAGCCGACATCACAGCCCAATCTGATGCCAGTGAATCAGCGCCCGGACCAAACCCCCCATCATCCAGGAAACGGCGCCGCAGCAACACCACAGACCGCGAACCATCCGTTGAGCAGCCTCGCCGTGACGATTCTCCTCCGGGCGACAGCAGCCACAACGAAGACCCGTCAAATGGATCCGCCGATGACAGCTCCGATGATGAAGCCCCTCCTCCGCCCCGACGTCGACGCCGTGTCAACAGGGGGGAGTGGGGTCAGCTTCGACACATCCTCGACATCGAAGGCGCCAACTTGCCAGATGCACCTCCATTTGTTGCCCGGCAACGCGAGGTTTACGGCGACATCAGCCTTGCTGCCACCGAGCAGATCCAGGTCGTTCGCGGGAACCACTTCGTCGCTGCCCTGTACAGGTCCGGCCTTGTCGTTTACCAAGGCGAGTACCGCGGAGCCCCCACCGGAGCAGCCATCTTCCGCGAAGCTCGCCACCAGCCGGTCCTCGTGTGGCAAGACGTGGAAAACCGGATCGTCCGGATCGCCGCGGGGGATAACCACCTCGCTATGCTCAGCGTCAGCGGCGAGGTCCACACCATCGGCCGAAGCGAAGAAGGACAACTCGGCATCCCGAACCTGCGCGGCTTCCGTCAATCCGTCGTCACGCCGACTTCCACGGTCCGCTCCATCCTCGATGCCGCCGGCCAGAACGTCTTCGTGACGGACATTCGCGCCCATGGCAATGTCACCGAAGCCAAGACGCGGAATGGCACCGTGTATCGATGTGGCGATGGTGTGCTGCAATTCACCGAGTTGCAAAACTAATCAACTAACTAATTGTTCACTCACCCGTAACAACCACAATGCTGCGATCGAGAAGCCGTCTTTGCCACCTTTGACGATGCCCCTGCTGCTGCCAATGAACAGACTGGCTCGAATGAAATGTAAGTTGCCTTCTTTTTCTGTCTCTGATCCGTGGACACCTTCGGTTGAGTAGGATGCACGTTGTGGTTTGGACATCATGGAGTCTGCCAAATGGATCAACCACCTCGAATTGCACACACAAGAATGGTCAAGTATGCACCACCTTTACTGTCAGTTGTAGCCAGGCACATCGTTACGACTATCAGTTAAGATGGTGAACATATTTGAACATTGTTGTGTTTTCAATTAGGGATGTTTGCTTCACTGGACGGCTTCCTGATGCACTGCCCTTCGTGTGGCTCAACCGTGTGCGGCAGAGCGGGGCTTGAATGGCGCTGCATTTTCTCGATGCTGGCTGTTCGGGGCGATCGACATCGAATCCATGCTGCCTTCTGATGTGATGTAAGTATGCTGAAATCGATTTGATGAAGGATTCAACTCGCTGAAGGCAATATTACTGAATGACAACAAAACTTCAATCTTCACGAACACGACACACATCGGCGGCAACTACATGGATGTCAATGGCAACACACGAAAAGAAGGCGATAAACGATCGATACAGCGTTACACGATCTTTACTAACACCGCTTGAACACCTAACCCCACGGAAAAGAATACGCTGTCAAGTTTTGCTGAATCCAATGGAACCAGCACAGCGATAATCATGTAAAGAATAAGAAATCTTTGAAAACTGAACAAAAGGTAAGCGCTCTCAACATACAATAGTGATTCGACACTAATACACTTCCATTTTCAGCATCGTGAGAGACATTGATTTCGACCAACACACTCAGTGAACGTCGTTCTGATCGCGATTGACCTGACTTTACACACGACGAGGAAGAAAGAAACTAAAGCTACTATCAATCAAAACCTATTTCAACACAACAAAATGGAAACCCTATGACCATACAAAGCCGACAGTATCCGGAATCAGTGACCGCGAAAAGCAGCTTGGACCGTGACCTACAGCAATGAACGTCGTTTACACCGCGAAAAACATTTCAATCGCAAATGACGACGAGATAGACGATGCCAACAGCGAGAAGAGCGAAATCCAATGATATGAAAAGACCGATTCAACCATCATACACAATGACAAGGATAGTCGAACGTCCAACCGCAGAAGGGCCATAAAACTGATCAAATTCTACCCATCCAGCGGTCAACACCCGCACCAAGGCCCTTTCAAACCACCACTTTTCTGCCATCCGGTCGCCGATAAAAAGAATGTGTTCTTTGTAATACCATTGTCGAAGCGGCATAGCAAATGTGAAGGATGCCCACAGTACCTGCAAAGCTGGCCGTTACCGAAGCCAGGTACCGAGAAGACAGGTTAGTCAGTTTGATAAACAACTTCTCAAAACTGACTAACATTGAATTTTTCAGACAGAACACGAAACGCGAACGCAAGTTCATAGAATGGAAAATGTGAAAGAAACGAAGCCATCGAACCGCTGATATCAATCAATGAATGCGGCAATTATGAAAGCTTTGGAGCCAACTCCAGTTTCTGTTGATGAATCAACCACAGAATACAAGGAAGACTGGGGCTCCATGATGACTCGCCGAAGTGTTATCCAGTTCAGCTATCCAGAGAAGATTGGAAAAGAAAAGGCCGAACACTGTCGCGAATATGAAGGAATGCAGTATGAAACACATGGCAGATGGAAAGAAGCATCGACAAGCAGTCGAGATGACGATGGAACGACATGCAAAGACGATTCCCGCTTCAAAAAGAAGATACGCAACGATACAGATAGAAAGACGATGTGGTCAAGCATCGCAAAACACACAATGGACATATCCAGATGCAATGTCTATTCAAAAAATGAGAATTCCGAATTTCTGGCACTACTAAAGAAGGAAACAGGAACATACTGCCCCCAGATGGCTCGTACAGATGCCGTCATAATGAGAAGATGACAATGGAACGACATGCAAAGACAATGTCCGCTTCAAAAAGAAGATACGCGAATGATACTGATGGAAAGCCAATGTGGTCAAGCATCGCGAAACATACAAGTGACAAATCCAGGTGCAATGTCAATTCGAAAAAAAGAAGAACTTCCGAATAACTGATTCCCGTTCCTGGCACTACTAAAGAAGGAAACATGAACGTACTGCCTCCTCCTGATTGCTCGTAGAAATGCCGTCATAATGAGAAGCCGCGAAACCGTCTCATCCGCCATCGTACAACCCCATGCCTTGAATGCTCACGCGAAAAATCGATCTATGACGAACATAGATTGATGACGGATATGTCGATTCCAAACGAAACGCGAACCTATCGATTCGAGAAACTTGGCCACAGCAGAAATGCTTGTAGAAACGAGACATGTGTAAAAGCCCGATATAATAAGGTAGGTCAATCACATCATCCCTCAAAACGTAAACTGATTCAATGTTCTTTCAGATGCTGACCCAAACAATACCGCAAAGATGAAAAGACACCGCAATAAAGGGAAAGAACCTACTAACCATAATGCCTAAACAAGCAGATTGTCCAACCACGGATTATGAGAAGATTCGCCCAGAACAAGCATGAGTGCAAGAAACCGAGCCACACACCAAAATCAATCATGCATTTTCGGCCCGTGACATAACGAGATCAAATGTCAACGTCAAGACACGGCAACACCTGAGAGCTCCCAAAAACCTTCAATCCTGGATCACGGTTCAATATTAGAATCCAATGACCCCCTAACAATGCATGATACCCCGCAGAAGTGCCATCAGGCTATGGTTGAGCCCGTGCAGAAGACTGTGCCAATGCACATGGTCCAGATTTATCGATCAATGGCAGTTACCAGGAATGAACGCGGAATCGCGAAACGATTATCGATCGAGGCGGACAAAGGAAGTAGGAAACGCTCAAACAACGCCAACAGCGCCACAGGCAGTTTGAAGGAGAGAGAATAGACGCAAATGACAAGCGGCAAATAGATACGGTCAAAAGGAGCATCCTAAGGGGCAATAAGACCAATCTGCTAAAACCAATCAGCGCAGAGATACAATGCAATCAATCAATGGTTATAAGGTGGGTAAAAGTTAAATTGAACGAAAATGGACACAACTAAAGTCACGTTTTGCAGGTTATCCATACCAAGATACCAATCCAGAAACAGTGTGTATATGACACACTCGTAAAAACTTTTCGATTAAAGGTACGCCAACCGAAGAAACTTTCCGTTGAAACTCAAACTGATACAGTATGATTGCAGGGAAACACACCTACTTGAAGGTCAAACAACCCAGACACAAGAAAGAACAACGATTCGCGAACCAGAGGACAGAAATTACGGCCGCGGAGAATGAAAGCAAACGATCGCTTTACTTGCACGATTCATGCTGGGGTTTTTGAAACTGACAGCAGAAACTCTTTCTAAACCCCATAGAGGGCACAAAATCGAAGCGCATTTTGAATATCACGTAAAATTTGTTCAAATGCGTGTGCAGGTGTTTAAAAATGCCATTCGCGTGTTGAGAGTTTATATTTTCCGGGGCTTTCTGCTCACAAATATGCGAAAAGGGTTTGCCATTGGGTAAAACGCATATCATTTTGATATCACACAGCCGAAGTTTCGGCTTACTGGCATTAGCCACAAACAATTTTGATTGAAGAGTAGGTCATTAAAGGCCATCGCGCCCAAAGTACCACGTTAAAACAACAAAATTGTCACATTGCGCCGATGCTCTAAGTGACAATTTTGTTTCAATTATTAAAAAAAGAGAATGCTACACCTCAAAAAGGGCATGTAGCGAGCTGATAGGGCCTCAACACATGTGTTGGGGCGTTTGCTGGATCCACGGATCCGGCGAACATGGAGAAATCCTCGACACCAAAAGTGTCGAGGTGCGCTGCCCTCAGGTCAATAAGACCTGGGGGCACCCAGTGGCGTGTCCCCACAGCTGCCACTGGGCACGTAGTGTGGGTAGGGCGATGCATGCTGATATCAGCATGCTAGCCCTTTTTATGCGCGGCCCAGAAAGAAACGGAACGCGGCACAGATTACGGTAATCCTTGTCTTTATTGGGCCCGAAGACAGCATAGGGATTCCGTCAATCTGTGCCATTCATCCAAGGGGCCATGCTCGTCTTCTCTGTAGTGTTCCAACCAATTTAGGATGTGCTTTGTTTGGATCGGACAATGACCTTTTTTTCCCCAATAACACGTTATTTTACAGGTGCCGGCTCCGGACAGCGGCAGGTCCCGGATAGCAGCCTCCCCGACGTAGCGGCAGGGCGCGGATAGCTGATTTCCTGAGATGCGGCAGGGCGCGGTCATAAAAACAGGAGTTTAATTTATTTGTTTAACAAAATAACTATTTGCCGATTTCAGACCCAGCTTACAACATATATCGAAAATTGCCCCAAATGCGCCATCAAAAGTGTCGGGAATGACCGGTGCGCGGAAGCTATGGCCAATTTTTTCTTCGGCTTCCCGCACTTGGTCATTTGCGCGTTTTTTTGGATAAAATTGCACATTTGGCCCGCTTTTTCGACTCAATATGAAACATTTCGCCCCTTCGTCGACGCCGGAATGCAAGGATCACTTTGGTGAGAAAAAAAAACAAAAAAATGTTAGTGTATTTAAAAATTTTAACTAAGCAGAGCGCAAATTTAATGTTTTTCATATACGGTTACCCCATGGTTCACGCCAAGAATCTTCACATCGCAAGCAACAGCACGTTTGAAGCCGGTGAAAAGGTAAAAAAAAGTTGATAACAAAACAACCTAATCATTACATGGTTTTAGCTACATGAATGAAATTAGACGGCATCATATGGCACATATCGGGCATACCAAACGGGAAACGATAATGCATACTAAACAAGATTCAGTCATTTAGACACGGTAGGTAAACTGTGAGTCGACAAAGTACTTCAAATATCTAACTTCTAGGTGAAATTTAACGTGGAAACGAATCATTCCGCAGATGCAGTTGTCGCCAAAACGCGCAGTTTAGCCTTCAAGCTAGCACAAAAGCAAAAATTCAACTTCATCGCCTCACAATTATGGCTTCAAATGCCAAATCAGAACATCAATTGGAGAATATTATCACCGCCGAATCGGGGGGACAACGACATATGATCGACAAATCCTCAAAAAACGTTTGCTGCCTAATTGGAAACACGGATAGCAGTGCAGCAGTTATAAAACCAAAATAAAGTTTACTTTTCCCTTTTTGGTTAACCATTTATTCAACCGTTGTATGTTTCAGCCCCGTTTTCCGCATTGCTTCGAAAAAGTTGCTCAAAAAGGCCGCCAAAAAAGTCGAAAATGGCCGGTGCGCGGGAGCCATGACCAATTTTTCCGTTGGCGTCCCGCAGTTGATCAGTTTCAGGGCACTTTTCCATCAAAAATGCCACTAAAAACGTCGAAATGGGTTGAAACTATGACCAATTTTTTAATTGGTTTTCGGCACTTTTATCATTTTCAGCGGCCTTCGAAAAAATTGCTCCAAAATGCCATCCGAATATTCGAAAATGGCTAATGCGCGGAAGCTATCGTCATTTTTTCCTTGGCTTCCGGCACTTCACTATTATCAGCGCATTTTTTCTGAAATTTGCCCAAAAACCGCCATCAAAAATGTCGAAAATGGCCGGTGCGCGGCAGCTATGGCCAACTTTTTGTTTGATTTTCGGCATTGGGCATTTTAACGCGCTTTTTAAAAACAATGCACACTTGGCCCGCTCTTTATGAAAACTGAATCGTATGCCAGATATTGGATCAACCAAACTGTGACCGGCAATGCATCAAAACAACATTGAATCAGTTGGCGTGCGTCAAAGTGAGATAATGAACTTTTGGAACTGTCCAATCGGCTGAAGAAAACTGACGATTGATCGGAACACAAACAAATCGATAAGGCAGAGCCACAAGGTAAGGCATGGAAGATGAACACCATGTAGCAATACAACCGATAAAATCATTGAAGGATAACTGTACTTCTCCTAATCCTCAACTTCTATGTGATGCAACACAAACACCGCAGATGCAGCTGTTTCCAGAAGGCGCAATTCAGCCGTCAAGCTGTCAAAATGCATTCAAAACAGCCACTTCATCGAGAATTCGCAAAAAAAAAAAAGCCGCAAGTTTTAGAACTGATCGAAAGGAAAAAACAGTGGCAAATTTGGAACTGTATTTAATGCTGCAAAATTTTTAGCTTTACGCACAACATCAGTTGGCGAATGTTGGAACCGCCGACTCAGGCGGATAGGGACAGACGATTGATAAAAATATTGACTGACCAACATGTCAGTTTGGCGGTTAACGGAACTCAGGCCGCGATGCGGTGCTCAATGCTGCTAATTTACTAACCTCCAAATTACAGGTGAATCGAGATACATTTTTCCGCCAATTGTTAATGGAAGCACGACAAACGTTCTTCCGCCTAGCGGCGACTTTCCTGCGGTTAAAACCGCCTAAATTTGGACGAAAAGCGATCCCGTACATGGGCAGATGACGTGGGAATAAGAAAACATTGAAAAATCGCGGAGGAACGGGAACGAAATCGGCAAAAATGCCCGAGGCAGGTGGGTCCGAAAAGGCGCGAATCGATCGCACAGCAACGATTGACGAAAAACGATTTGGCAAAACGTGTCGACTGCCAACCGGCTGGTGCGTGCATTTTTTTCGCGTTTTCAAAGTTTGAGCTTCGCTTTCGCAGGCAAAGCTTCTCATCCAGCTCCTCGCACCAAATTCACGTTCTTCACGCTCTCTCCGACGCCGCCGGCCGCTTCCTATGGCTACTGCGAGTTGAAGCTGCTCGACTATTCCCGCAAGTCCCGGACTTGAGGCAATGAATGGGTCGCGGATGATGTCCTCGCCGATGTAAGGGTTGCCATCTGTAAGTTATCTTTTGATCTTTTTTTTGTTGTTCTGATGATAATTTACCCCTTGTTTAAGCCATGGCTTCGATGATATCCAGAACCGTCCAACAACCTCTCAGTTTGCGGTCGTCATCACCCGATTCCTAGGCCAGATTGCCCCAGTGCAAAGCTTGGAAGGATGCCGCATCAAATGCGAATCAAGGGATGGGAGCTCCTCTGGACAGAGCCTCTTCGCTTTTGAAACACTCGACTGTACTCCTCGGGTGTATTGTATGCGAATGCCAGTTCCGAAACCTTAGGAGACCCTCCCGGCGGCCATGATGTCTAACGTCTGACTTCGGTCAAAAAGACTGATTGGTTCGCAGCCTGAGGCGGTGCTGCCAGTTACTGCACCCGCCTTTGTCCGAATTCGATTCGTCGACAGATGCACGAACGCTAATGTAAGTTTTAAACAGTGAGTTCATTGTTTTGGATTGAATTTATAAATTTTGTTTCAGAATCTACGATCTGACGTCGATATTCGTGCAAAAGAGATATCCTCACACTGTTTAGCCAACTGTTGTCTCGCACAATTCAATCTACAGTTTGAACAGGAATCAACCGACTACTGGGGGAAGTCATTGTCACGGTTAGTTGTTTACATCGATGCACATCTCTTGAAAGCCAATATCATTCTGTTTCAGACGTCACACTTCCATGAACTGATTTGACATCCAAAAAGTCAATTCAACGCAACTTCAAGCGGTGATCCAGCCACCCACCTGTGTCCAAGTGTGATCCGTTACCAGATGTAAGAAAGAGAATGTAAGTTATACACTTCGGATTCATTATTTTGGATTGAATTTATATATATTTTGTTTCAGTCACATCGAAACCCGGATCATATATAATCAATATGGATGCAATTACTTTTTGAAGCCGTTTTTTTCGTTTTTCGTCTTCCCACACCTTTCAAAGCACTACTTTAACAATTGGGACCGCATCCGCTCGTTTCTAAAGAAGTTGTCGTCAAGGTTTGTTGTTAGTTTCGATACACATCTTTCTGAAATCAATTTCATACTGTTTCAGTCGTCAAACTTCCATCAGCCAATCTGTCGTCCAAAACTGATGCACTTCTTCTATCCTGCCGTTTCACGACTTCCTGTCCACGCTTCGACCATCAGGCATTCTGACATGCCACGACGCATTCACGTTTGTTGATTTTGTTATCGTTTTCCGTTATATTTTGCGTTATTTTGTTGTTTTTTCTTTGATTTATATTGTTCTCCAAAAAGGCATCCCAACTCCCCCCTACTTTGTACAACCCCCTTTTTTGCCCATTGTGGAGTGGATAACACAATCCCTTCCTTCCGCAGCCCTCTGTTGTGGTTGATCAGAACTTCTTCGGTGCGTGCGAAGCCGTTTCGTCGGTTTCGCAACACTAAAGGAGTTTTGCTAACCGATTCTGCAAAGCGCGAAGCTTCAATCCTTCGGGATGGTCCTCTCCGGACGTTGTGCCTAACGGAGCTTCCAACTTTGTAGGATTGGTTTCTGATAAACAGAGGACTGGGGAAGGATTTGATTGTGGTATCTCTTTGCAGTGGGCAAAGGACTACATTGATAAAGTAGGGGGGATGCGGTTTGCCTTTTGATATTGTTGATTTATATATTAAAAGACTTGATTTGGCGACTTTGGAGGCATTTTTTTTACTTTTTCTTTTTATTTGACAGTTCTTGTTTTTCTGGGCTTGTTTCAGAACTTTAGATCTGGAAGTTTATGACTGCTGCCAAAGCATGTTTGTTCCGAAAGTTCGGTCGGTTCCGCGTGACACTGCGATTCAATTACTGATGCCGTTTTGTTTCGTCGTATATGACTCATCGTGACGAGTCGTATTACCTCTTTTTTGATGGAATTGGCTCGCTGCTGGCTTTCATATGACCACCCTTTCAAACAAGGTGGCATTCAATTGCAGTTTGTCGGGTTTCACATGGGCTTTAGAAGTGTTTCGCTTCTGGAAATCCAGTTGATTGCACAGTTTTGTAGACTGTATCTCTTGTCGCTTGTTGAACGTTGAAAAACATAGTTAGGCGGCACGATGGTTTTGCAAAGTCCAATACATGTTGGGATGTTGCAGTAGGCTATGATCATGTATGAGCCAATAGTGATTGCACCATTTCGGTTTCGAGGCCGATTAAAAAAGAACCAACGACAGCGTCGTGATCATTACAACGGTTAGCCATCCCCAGGGCATCACATCGCATGCGCTTCTTCGATACACGTCTTTGTTCAGTGATTTTTGATAGTGCGAAGTCGAAACTTGACGTCAAGCCCGTGTAGTATATTTTTCCGTCCGGGGACCCTAGGAATAGCACGGGTTTGTACATTCGTTAGTCACTACACGAGCCAGAGCTAAACTCGGCCATTTCATGCTTTTTCCTTGACCCAAAGTTGCAAAAGTGCCTCACACAGGGCCTGTGAGGCACATTGTATCGGTCCGGATATTCCTGTTTCCATGCTTCTTTCCTTGACCCCAAGTTGTTATGTTAAAAGTTCCTTAGAAAATTGCTTGAAAGTTTTCAAAAAATATATAATTTGATAGCATACCGGTGGCTACACTCACAGACCCACATTGCACCGGCGAACGTGTCGTGTATCAACTGCTACCGAATCCTGATGTCATTCAGCGGTATTTAGGGTTTTCTGGAGAAAAGAAAAACTGATAAAATATATGGAAACTGATGATTCAAGGGGCAGGACTGATCAAACGAACACTCGAGAAAGCAAAGAAAGACTTTGCCAGCAAGAAGTGATTGGTGGCACTATGCCAGTGATCCAATGGCGATCCATGGCGCGCCGGTTGACATCTCTGCATGTCTGCCGTCTACTGCCCAGTTTTCGAGTCTGGCACTCGAAAAGATCAGTTCATGTACCAGACTCGTGGAATGACTCGCACTGGTTCAGGGCGGGGGTATAAAAGCGAGTGGCATTCTTTCACTTCACAGTTCCTCGAATGTCCCCTTCCCCGGTGGTTTTTGACGATCAGTGCTAATTTTTTAGTGACAGTGAATTGATCAAAATCTTTATTGGACAATGATTATAAGTTTATTAGATCGGTTTCGATTCAAAAATGACTTTGACAAACAGATGCCGCTCTGGATCTTACCGGAGTCGGTGCCGGGCCAACACTGCTCACTTTGACCTCATTCGTTCCTCCTCGAACCATAAAATGGCAAATTATCACCAGCCAACAGACACCAAAACTTTGATAGAAGTACAAACTATTATTTAGCACAGTCGCAGACATACGAACCAATGCCACGTCATCGTTTTGCCACGCAATGCTGTAGACAACCAAAAAGCCCATGAATACCGAGAAAAACATTGTCAATACCACACACTGGATCAGTAATCTCGATGCTATCTTTGGTGCTGATGTTTTTCTTATTTTGATTATCGTTATGAAGCTCAATGTTATGCTGCCAATACTTGTCACAATGTTTGATATAGATTGTCGGATTCCAAGATTACCATAGAAAGCCCGGCATTGTGCTCGATAGAGATATTGAATACAGTAGAATGGATTCGGCTCGATGAGAACAAACGTAATGTCAACGACAACTGGATAAGCGATAATGCCAAAACACCAAAGTGCCGACATTTTCAGAGACCACATCACATTGTACGTCTGCCAATACACGACGGAAGTGAAGCGATTTAGCGTCAAAACAAAGTGCCAGACACCAAAAAAGTAGTAAACGTGCCATTGAAAGTAGGACGACAGCAAGCTGTACTCATCGATGGCTTCATTCAGCTTTGCCGCGACATCGACGATATAACCGACCACGGCAATGATGAAATATGCTTTGCGGAGGGGTGATTGGCGACGGCACATCAATAAAAGTAGGTATGATATCGAAATCAGTTCAACAGCGATACAAGTATACAAAAACACCAGTGTTAAGATTTCTTGAGACGAAGCCATTGCTGCATGGGAAAGTTGGTAATTCTGTCATTTGAGTTACTTGCTGTACTTTTATTATGTTTGTTCTATTTAAACATTTTCAACAGGATGTTTGAATACAAGTTTTCATTCGACTCACACAATGCACTGGTTTGTGCAAAAACCGTTTTGTGCCAAATCTGACACACAAAACCCATTGTTTAACATTTACTTGTGCTGTCACTGTTGTATCACGCGTTCAACAAAACATGCAATGCCATCACGAAATTACTAGTCATAAAAATGATGCCACATTGTTATTTGTATATCCCTTTATTTGTCTATTACATGAGTAAGTAACGTTAACCAATGAAATAAGTTACAAAAATGCAGAATTGGTAACATTGATAAGTCGATATTTCCATATGTCAATTAGCCAAAAACAAAAAAAAAGAAAAAGAAAGCGTGCATTTCGTTCCAAAGGCAGTGGTTTAACAAAAAAAAGTCATGATTCAATATGTTTTGGCAGGTCTGTGTTGGAAAGCAAGCAAATATTTGGGAGTTTCGAGATAGATTCCCTTCACTTTTTCAATGGGTGATCCGATAAAGTTACCAATGAAAACGTCATTGATGACTAGGTGATACAGGTTGCCGAACTCCTTTGCTGTGATTTTGATAACATTGTGATGATGGGTTTCGCGATATTTGTACGTCAGGAGGGTGTTTTTCTTGAGGGTGTGTTTGACTGTGCCGCGACCAGGTTTGATTTTCAGACGATCGAGCTTATCACCGTTGTCGTTAAGGAAGTGGAGGTCAAAGTCGGTGTACGCGACGGTTTCGAAGTAGAGTACCTGGAAAGGGGGATTAGATTGGTTGGGATTCAATTGAATTGACTCACATCACCGGCTTGCAGGTTGAATTTGTTGACGTAGGGCTGGGGCAGAAGCTGTTTGAGTTCGATTCCTTCACGTGTGACTGCATCCACTTTTTGGAAGCCGGTAATATCGATGATAGCGTGAGGATTGTCGCGTTTGATGACAGCTGGCAGGCGGGCGATTTCTTCTTCAAAGTAGTAGATGAAGACTTGATCGCCGAAGAAACGGAGACTCAAATCGAGAGGTTGGTCCTTGTCGAATTCACGGGTGAATGGAGCGCCTTGTTGGTAGAGGCGGCCTTCACGACCTTCAAGGGTCACGATGTTTTGGTTTCGGACATCGGTTTTCAGTTGGATGTTGAAGTCGCCAGTGATGCCGTGGATGGTTAGGGGCTGAAATTGTAAGGTTTGACGACAGCTACAAAAAGCGAAGATGACAAACCTGAGGGCTTCGATAGTTCGGAACAATCGACTTATACGGGTCCAAGATCCGCTCGCTAACCGGGATATTGTTAGCTTTGACGAGCCATGTAGCCGCTCCGGATTCGATGGAAGAGCTGTTGTTGTTGTTTTGAGACTTTTGAACACCTGGAGGAGACGACTTTCCACGCTTTTGACGGGGTAGGGTTTCACCGACGAGACGTGATTTCAGGGGAACGAGGCACTCACTGTCGTCCTTCGATTTCTTGGAGCGGCAGAGCGTCCATCCTGACTTCTTGGGTTTCGGGGCAGCCGTTCCGATCGGCAGGGTTTGTGATTTCGGCGCCGGCTTCACAACGGCCGGTGTTTTCACGGTTGTTTTGACTGTAGTTTGCTCGATTGGAGGGTTGTCATACAGCGTCTGGGGGCGCGTCAGAGGTTCTTGAAGCAGTTGAGCTGAAGGCCGACGAGTCACGGTCGTTGTTTCAATCTTCTCCGTGATGGGATTAATCGTGTTACGCTCTTCGGAAAAAAGATTGCTTCCAAATCCGATCAACTTTGCCCCAGGCGATGGGGAACGCGTACGCGTGATGACAGTATGCTCATACGTTTCATACGTCGATGAATCATGATTCAAACGGGATGAAAGATAAGCGCTGTTGCTCGGGCTCAGAGGCCGGGTATCACCAACTTGTTGGTTGAGAGTCGTCTTAAACGGCGAATTCCCGGCCGTCGTCGTCGTCGTTTTGCCGCCATTGCTGAGGGTTTCGTTCCCGGAATCGATGAGACTAACTTCCTCACCCTTAGTCCCAGTATGATAGTGCCGGGTCTGCTGATCCAACGAATCCCCGCTGTCGATCGACTTCTTCCGCTTCGGGATTCCGGTGATCACCTCCCACGTCTCGTCATGCACCGGTGCCGGCGGCGGTTTCGGCACAGTTGTCGTCGTCGTTTTAATTTCGGCATCCTTCGACAACGTCAAATTTGTATTCTGATTCTGATAATCCTTCGTCGAGTTCAGCGTATCCCTCGAACGCGACAAATAATCTCGCGCGACCGACGACCCCAGCGTACTGCCATACAACGGCGGCACGGGGATGCCATTTGCCTCGATGACAACATGCTTGTAGTGGTAGTCGTCCGACATGGTGTCCCTAAAAGGCAACAAAAAACGTCAAAAAAGTAAGGGCCAAAAACAACCGCCACGCAAAGCACGTTCAAAACTGACTACTAGCTTCCAGTCAACTGCAACTTTTCATGCGTTTATTGTATCGCCACAGGGCAGGGCTCACACTCACTCACCCACCACCACCAACTCCTTCGATTCGTTTTGAATATTTCGAAAATGACTCAATTAGACATTTGCCGACTTCCGTCGAGCCGCTTGGACTGCCTAAATGTCTGAGATGCATGATTCAATCAGTTTTCACAGAAAAACAGAAACTTTTAATACCAAGAAAAACGTAATGAGCGCCTTTTGTGTTTGAAAATAGTTGCAATCGCTAGATCAAGTATAGACGGTATTAGTCAGAGTAGCTTTGGAACTGTAATTGTACGTTTGGAATGGAAACTTTTTGGGAATAAACAATTTTATTTATTGTTGTTAAAAATGTAAATTACAACACAATATTAAGAAATTATGTTAGGTTGCAGCATTGTGGGGTTGGAAGTTTGTAAATTTTAAAGTTGGTCAGTGCTGTCATGTGTTCGATGTGAACTTTTCTCAATTGTTGGATGTTCCAGGGAACGTCATGACGATAACCATTGATGAAGATGACGGACCGTCCATCTTTTTGTGCATGAACTTCAAGAAACACAGAAGCACGGGAAGTATAGTCGGGGATGACGATGGAAGATTCGATGGAACCGCCCTTCTTAAAAACGACTTTCCCGTGCCCTGGATTGAAAAATATTGAATACACGTCACCAGTGGAGAGTGTGAATGATGCCTTCATGCACTTGTAAACGTAGCCCTGGATGCTGACAATCTGTAAACCCAATCGGATGTTACTATATTAGCCTTTCACATAAAGTTTATAACTTACATCTGTTGATTTCACACCATTGAACTCTCCAAAGTATGGCATTGACAGGTTTTGCATGATCTTGGTATCACTATTGTCTCTAACATACCGGATATTGTCAAACCCGTCAACTTTCATAAAGACCAAAAAGCCCGTGACATCCGGAAATTCAACAGGAACCGTTGCGATGATTTCGTCCGACAAGCAAATAACCAACATATTAAATTTGTCGTACCAGATAGCAATTTTCACTTCTTTTTTACCGGTGTTTTCTACATTGATCGAAGCGTCATCGTCATTCACGGTAAGTTTCCCAGGGGTAAACTTTAACTTAAGAAAGGGGACAGATAACGTGGCTTTTATCAACTTAATGATTCCCGCTTTACCGGTGACAGCTATCTCGACCTTAACAACATTATGAAAAGCAAAACTATATTCTAAAAGCAAGGACAAAAAAACTCACTGCATTTCCTGGTTTGAAAATAAAAACTCCAGCAAATGGTATTCCATACGGCAAAGCGCCAGTAAACTTGACAACTCGAGCTTCGTGCTGTTTTGATGAAGCGATGATCCTGTCGTGATCTTCAGTTGTAGGTGGCAAGATCGCAATGTCCCAGTTGGAAGTCATTACTTACATTTCACGGATGAATGAAGTGATATAAACTGAAAGATACCAAAAATTAAAAATGACATTTCGTTTTTCAGATCAGTGCATCATTATAGCCATTAATAAAAACTGATTTTGTATTGAAAAGTGGCTTAAATTAAACGCAAAACCATTCTAAACCAACTTAAAAGGTCAATGGCGGTTATTCATCGCTTCATTCTTGAGAGTGCAACTGGCAATTGAATGAGCAGACTTCAATTACGGAAAATTGAACATTTCGCTGATACTATAACACAACTTTGTGTTTTCAACACTGACTAGATCCAGTGGATTGTACTTTGGTGTCTTTAAAGACAATCTGATCAATCAGAGAGTTATGAATCGATGGCTGCCGTGACGCCGCTGGCAGCGGCGATGTGTGTGCGATTGTTTTGCTGGTGGCATCGACTGTGGTATTTGCAGCAAGGTCATGTGAGGAGGAGATCGGCGTATCATGATAGTACAGGTCTTCGTGGTAATGTCCGATTCAATGGAGCCAGCAGCATTGACAACAGTCGTTTTAGTCGCATTACAAGAATCAGATGAACCCTAAGATATTATACATATAAGTTTACAACTGTGTAACATCAAACACATGTAAATCATCGAAAACGGTAACAAATGTACGGAAATCAAAACAAAAAGCAAAGTTAATCAAAAGCATGGAAATTTGGATATCCTGTTACAAAATCATTGATGGTAGCCTGCATATTGAGGGCATCAGCATTAGTATCTTCTGTCGTCTGTCAAGTTATTCAGTATGGATAAAACATTGTTTGTGAGCATGCTAAACATAACAATTCTACTTTACTCATCATCCATTTTAGATTTCCGAACATCTTCGCGGTACTGATGGGTTTTTTCATTTGCCTGACGACGTACCCTGGGGCTATGGTCTCGATGCATTGGCAAACAGGACACGTTTATGGATTGCTACAAACTCGGGTCCGGTGACGCGTGACATGGGAATCTTCAACTTCCAATACAACCACAAAGAGAATGGATTTGACGTCTTCAGATGTATTAACTGTACATATTATAACAGGAGTGACGGCGACGTCAGAGTTCGAGACGGCAAGGTTTACACAAAGTTTGCTCTCTTACATTTGTCTGATTGTATGGTACCAAAAGATCAGTTTGATCTCATGTCGGCCGTGATTGCCTGGTAAACTTTCATAACCCAACGGCTGTCTGTTATCTGTTATACTAATTTGATGTTTCAGCTGTCTTCATCCTCCCACTTCTCGCTACAAAATAACAACATTCACCGTATGTACTCTCGAGGACATAGCTCGTGAATTCTATGGATTATCCCCTCAAGGTTATGAACGGTTGCAAGACATTGAAACCGTCGGAGATGCCACGGCATCTCCGACGGTGAGATGCAAAGCGTGTTCGTCGTCATGGGTCGGACAGTATGCAGTGGCCTGGATAGGCCGATTGGACTACGAAGTGTCGTTTTTACTCGAAGATTTGTGGGCAGTCCATTCGTGCGGAAATAAAATCATATTGCCTATGATAATGTCCAATCTCCCTCCTGAACCGATGCGTCCACGAGATGTTCTGATTCATAATGAAACAGAGTCCGATAAGTCGAGTATCACCGATCATAGTTGCGACATTCTGAAATCTATGCGACGCAAATTAGATGGAAATCGTAGAAAGAGCACGAAAAGGTATAACGCTCGGCTCAACGCCTCGTTTGATTCAACCAAAGACAAAAGGTTTGTGACAACTGCTTTATGTTTGCATTAAAGTTGTTTTGGTTTTAGTAGAAAGTCGTCACATTATGTGTCACCTGACCTGTATGCTTCTGATTCGCATGTTTCCTCACTGTCAAGTTTACCATCTACAAATGATCTCGAATCAACGCCTTACACTTCTGAACCTTCATCGGAATCGGAAGCAAGCTCTTCCACCGCTACTGCTTCACTTTCCGAGTTGACATTGTCTAGTTCGGCATCAAAGTTTGTGCTACTATTATCATAGTTTCACATATTCCATCAATATTTGTCCCTATTTCAGTGATATTCAATCTGATCCCCATCCACCATCACTTGTCAAGCCCGAATCAACTCCTTTTAAACGTGCCAAAGTATCAGCCTTGTATTTCCAGGTGCTCCAAACCCCTATTTTTATTGAACGGCCTTCACTAAACTGGCTGAGACGCTGTTGTGCAAAACTAAATCTTCCGCGAAGTAGCTGTGAAACGGCGTATTCTGATTACTGGGGGAAATTGGAAACTTCCTGTGTATACCCTGAATCAACGCCGATTGAATATTTTTCGATCTCAAACGATGCCGAGTTCTTCTCCTTCATCTTCTCCGGCACAACAAAACCGACCAAACTATTGAAAGAAACTGCTTCCGATATTGTTCGCAACAAGATTGACATTGTTAGCTTTGATCTGTCCATTTATGAGATGATCGTGTCCGGCGAAGATGCACCAGTCAATTACTCCATCCCGAAGCTCAAGAAATCTCTGTGTGGATCGAAATTCATCATGGCCCATCTGCTAGCAATTGCAATGACGGTTGGATGTCGATTTCTGGTATTCAATGGTGACTCGTGGCATGTGTGGGGTGATGCCAGCACAAATGACATTCCAACTGTCATGCTCAAAGTCAATGGTGATGGGATGCTTATTGGAGTGACAAAAGCTAGTATGTAATTTCTGTTTTCAATGTAATAATGTTTTGTTTGACCGAATAAATCGATTTATTTTACGATTAAATGAACTCAATCAACGAACACTCCGGCAGCAATTCGACCTCGCCGCGGGCACGGACAATAACGTGCATCTTCCCCTGGTGGTCCATTCGGTGCTTGTTGACCACGTTGTCCAGGATAACCCTTGTTGCCGGGGCCGCCGGGAGGTCCGACAGGACCATTTTGTCCGGGTTGGCCTGATTGACCGGGTGGTCCAGCAGGACCAGGATAACCCTTTGGACCACGCTCGCCCCGAGGACCACCCGGGCCGGGTTGGCCATGTTGACCGCGGACGCCATCAGTGCCCTTGGGGCCAGGAGGACCAGGCTTGCCTGGCGTGCCCGCAGGACCAGGTTCACCGGGGTTTCCAGGAGACCCGGAACGGCCGGGATGGCCATCTTGAGAATCGGGACCAGGAAGACCGACGCGTCCAGGCGGGCCGGGAGGTCCAGGAAAGCCGGGATAGCCAGCGGGGCCTGGTGGGCAAGTTCGGCAACTATCATGTTGAATGGGGCCTGAAGCGACGTCGATGCCAGGGTCGCCGATCGGACCTGGCTCGCCGCGGGTGCCAGGAGTGCCGGGGACACCGTCTTCCCCGGGTGGGCCATCAGGGCCAGATGGGCAGACAGATTCGTACAGGCATTCTATAACACATCATCAATCTTCATTTTCGTTGATAACCAAACTCACGGCAATTAGGTGCTTGACGTTTCGGACGGAAAGCCGTTACCGGATTTGGTGAAACACCCCCAGGCTGTTTGGCGACCATCAAATCTCTCCACAATTCTTCCTCCAAAAGTTTGAACTCATCGAGCCCGATGGCGAGATCATTGTTGATGCTGCCAATACGCGTCAACAGATACGGCACATAAAAAACCGATGAAAAGATTGTGAAAATACTAGCAGTGATCGAGAGATACACGATCGACCGAACGGTCGCATCCGAGCCCGACATGATGCGCGAGACTGGTAGAAAAAGATCGGAATGCACTCCCATTTATAGTTTTCATGAAACGGTGCTGTGACCGAAAATGCCCCGAGGGAAAATGAGCTTGATCCGAGCCTTGGAGGGTGGATAACATGGGATATTGTAAACGGGTTTGACATTGAAATGGTGTAAAAAGAGTCTGTGCGCTCTTAGTTAATTCAGTCGAACTGTATAAAATATTACGATTAACGTTTAAACATGAAACTAGAAACGCAGAATGTAGTCAAATGGTCAAAAGTTTCAGTCTATCTTGATGTGCTCTGTCATGACGACTGACCAAAACGTTTGTGTTCTTGCCGTTATCGAACTATGCTAACGTTATGGTTAAAACGCACGATTAAGATCATTTACAACCTATAACACTTCAAAGGCCATTTCAAACACTGCTTATCTCACATCTACATCACTGCATTGGCCAAACGCCCCGAACTAGCCAGCAGCAAACCAAGGACAGTGCAAGTAGCCGCGAAAAAACATTGAACTTTCAACCCCATGCTGTTGACAGCCGCTGGCTGGTTGGTTCTCTGTCCACTTTGTGTTTGCTTATTTTATTGTTTTTATGCCTCAATACTCTAAATTTGGCACTTCTTTTAAAAAGAAATGAGTCAAAACAGTGTTATCCAGCTATGGCAAATCGCATTGCCCTTAGGGCTTTACTCTGCCACCTCGGCTGTCTTTTTTCCAGTCTCACAAAGCTTTGTGTTTTGGAAAATTTGCACGCATTCGACGGACATTACTTCTATTCCAGTCAGTGCATGCACGAATAGGAGTGTCGTTTCGAGTGATGTGTACCTACAAACGGAAGCAAATCGTATTTTTATGCTTGGGTTTGTGGTTTAATTAAAATTGAAATAACAAATGACGTCTTTAGTAATATCGCCATGACATTGACTGCTGTATTTTCTGCAACCTTTCTCGGAAAACTCGGCGATGAAAAATCGCGAAAAGCAGCTTTGGCTATCCCTTTGGTTGGATTGCTTTTGGCTGATGCTGTTTTGATTGCCATGGCAGCGATTCCGGCTGTTTGTTTGTTGTTCAAAAACACTTTTTTCAAACTATCATTTAGATGCCAGCAATTCTATACGTCCTGAGTGAGACTATTTTTGGCCTTGCCGGTGGCTATGTGAGCATTATGTCTTCGTGCTTTGCGTTTGGTTCACATTTTGCAAAAACTGAAAATGTTGATCGTTCCAAAGCAATGGCAGTTCTGGAGGGTGCGATCGGGCTTGGGGGTTGGTTTTAGATCAGTTTTAACTATGCTGTAGCTTTGTCGTTGGTTTAGGTATTCTCGGCTTTTTGGCAACAACATTCATCCGAAAATCTGAGTACTTGGTAGCCTACGTTTTTATGGCCTTGGTTCATGTTGTCAGTTTACTATTGGTATTGAGGCTCACTGACATTCGGCCAGAATCAGCAAAGGATTCAACAGAAAAGACTGTCCCACGTGTATTTTCACAGCGGATAAAAGACAAATTTACGGTAATTGACAACACTATGCAATCAAACCTTTACACAATTGAAACTTTAGGCTTGGATACCGCTTTTTGATTCAAATGCGCCAAAAAACAAGATTGTTTTGCTTGTTACTTGTTTTGGATGTTCATTTTTCGCAATGATCGGCAGCGTTCAGATCATTTTTTACTATTTGAAACATCGACTTCACTGGGATTTAACGCTGTTTTCATTCCTGAAGGCACCTCATCAGTTCATGTCAACAGCAACTGTAAGCATTGTTGTTTCACGTCTGAACTGATTCAATGATAGTTTAGATCCTCTTTCTATTCCCATATCTCCGATCCTCTGGTACATCAGATACAACTTTGGCTCTGATAGGCCTATTGTCCCGATTCTTCGGTCATCTGTGGCTCATTTTTGCATGGAACACGTATTCAGTTTATTTGTGTAAGTTTCATGATCTGGCAAATGTATTAGGTGTTTGCGATAGTTCGTGCCATTTTTTTGAAACCACGTAACCTTGTTTGATTCAAGCCGTTTCTGGTGTCATTCAAAGATGGTATAGACTGTACTTAAACTTATTTTTGTCACGTTTGACAAGAGCGCTAGCATGCTTACATCTTCATATTTTTGCTCACAAAGACACCCTACGAAGCGGCATTTTGTAAAACTTGCAAATGAGCTCTTCTCTCGCTACCAAACGGATCATCGGGTTTCTAGAGAAAACTATATGGCTTTTACAATCAATTAAAATCAATAGGAAGTGTTTTGAGCGCTCCCGGAGCGGTGAAACCAAGACCTAGTATGGTGCGACCCTTTTTCGTAGATCACGATTTGGGCCGCAAATCAGGGGTCTATTCTGATGCCACTGCGCTAGAAGATGCTTAGAATCATCTACAGCACGACCAGCACCTAAGGGGTTTTCACACAAAAAGTTTAGAAAAAAAGTGTATGATTGGTGGCACGAACTATCGCAAACACGTAATACATTTAGCAAATAATAAGCTCTTGTCACTTTCAGGGGTGATTCTCGACGGGTTTTCACGTTTTTCACCAACAGCCATCAGATCGTTGTTGGCTCAAAGCGTTGAATCCGACCAACAGGGTCGTATATTTTCACTTGTTAGCGTTGTGGAATTGTTTTGTTCCCTGTTAGCAGCCTTAATATTTCACACATTGTTTCCTGCTTCGATCAATTTTGGTTTTCCACAAACGTCCTTTGTTATTATGGCCGCAACGTTGGTATTTCCAATTGGTGTTTTTATATTTTGCCGCCGATTTGTTGGCAGTAAAGTGGATGACGTTCAAGCAGGGATAGAAATACCAGGTGAATCGATTCCATTGAATGATGTCAAATCTGGTAATTGAGTCAAAGAGCTTTGTTTTTGTTATGGTTTTTATTGAGCTTTTGTTTATCTAATAAATTATTTGTACTATTTACAATAACAGTTGAACTAAATATAACATTGTACAATGTACATACAGTTGGACTACATAATCATGCACTTTGACATCGTTTTTAGGATCCGATTTTTGGGCTTCTTGGGTTTCGTTGCAGGTTCATCGACAGTTCCAATCGTTTTGATCTCTTCTGGCCGAAACAGCGCTGATGGATCAGTCCAATCATCAATGTTGGCCGTCAAATCTATCAGCGGCCAATCGTAGTCATAAAATTCTTGTAAGCATTCAAGAATGGCTTGAGCTTCCGAAGCACATGGTCTTTCTTCTGGTTCGCGATGCCAACAGCGTTTAATTAGGTCAGTCAATGGCTCTGGGATGTCGTTGATTAGAGGTGGTCGGTGATCGTATTTATATATACTCCATTGAAGGGCGAACTCATTTGACTGCAAAAGCATCGTTAAAGCCGCATATAATCAAATTGCTGAAGCAACTCACCCTATCAAGACCCTCTTTAGCGCTGATCCTGGTCACCATCTCCCACAATGTAATCCCAAAGCTGTAGATATCACACTTTTCATTATATACAGTCCCCGTAAATACTTCCATCGCCATGTAAACCGGCGTACCTCGATAGTTTGTCATTTTCTCCCGATGAGTGCAGGATGTTCCGAAATCGCATAACTTCAGCGTCAAATAATCCGCTGATAACAATATATTTGAGGGTTTCAAGTCTCTGTGGAGGTACTTTTTTGAGTGAATGAACGATAAGGCTTTTGTAATTTGATGGGCCCAGCTAAGCACGTGATTTATGTAATATTTGATGTGGTGGCGATAGTGCAGCACTGCGAAACGAACTTTATATATATATTTTACCTAACATTGAACTCACAATCTTCCATCGAGCCTCCAGGCATCAATTCCAACAACAATCCAAGTGTATCCGACGTTTTTAGCACGGCATAGAGGCTGACTATATGTTCATGCTGCAGGCAATGCATCAAGCTCGCTTCACTGTGAGCCGATTCATAGTTTGAATATTTGAATTGCTTGTATGCAGCAGGTCGTTGTTGAAAAGTGACAGGAACAACAGTTCCATAGGAGCCTTGGCCGAGTTGCCTCAACCCGGGATTATATGTGATGTCGTTGCTGATCAATTCATACCCATCCTGATCATAAGTATATAACACTGCGCGATCATTTAGAGACGATTCGCTGTGATATGTTTGGATGCTTGGAGATGACATAAATACGCATGAGATAGCTGAAATCATTCGATTAGCATTGAAATAAAAGTCGCAAGGTGCAATGAGTGATGGAACGGGTAGCAATGACTCGACCCGACAAGACTCGAGGTTTTGTTTATTCGTTCAATTTGTAATGAAAAGCATCGAAAAACATTGACAACAACTGGGACTATGGGCTCGTTTGACGAATGGAGGTATGTAGGAAGGGGCCACGTGAATAGGCAAACTTTATATAGAGTTGATTGCGACGTAAACATTGCACACGAAGGGTCAATGCATCTTTTCTTATCATATTTGTAATAATTTTTGTTACAATCAGCAATATGTTGTCGATTCAGGTGGGGTCGAAGTCGTTGATTGATTGGTTTTTGACTTAAATGATACTTTGGATATGTTTTTCATGCATCTGTTTTCTGTATGTCTTATGCAAAGTTGGATGTTGACGTTCAGATGGCAAGGCAACAAATTAGTAGATCAGTTGTTTCACCACCAGCAGATATATAATACCAGAAGGGCAAAAGTTAAAAATTTACTACCCTATTTGCATGCAAATTAACCCCAGTCAATGCTTCAATCGGTAAAGATGAACGTAATGGCCTCCGGCAATGACGCATATCTGTGTCCTGTTCACCCTTTTGGGGGCCCTATCTTCAGCTCATGGTGTTTACTACACCGTCGAATCTGAAAATGATCTGCCTGTTGACTATCCTGTCACCCTTAGCGGTCCGTTTATGTAAGTTTGCTAACAGTTTTTAAGCTCAACGTAAAGTTATATCATTCCCCCATGTTTCAGTCGATTCGATATGAACAACGCAAACTCCAACCAAAAACACAACATGGGCCTAATTTACCTGTTTAACCAACGTTTTCTACACTTCCGAATCATCGGTCAGCCTGGTAGCCAGCCACAATCGTTATCACTGCACTTCAAAACGCTGACCCTTGACGTATCCCTGGCGGATAACAAATGCAATGACGGGGACTTTGTACACGGTGCTGCCGACTTTGCTATCAACTTCGAGAAAAACATCATGAAATGTGGGGCTAATGTTGGAAAGCAGGTTTTCATTGGTGGTGCTGGCGGGATTGACTTTGTCGATGACAAGAAGATACTCGAAGTCGGTGTTTCTTGGGATGTTGTCGACACCATGACCCTTTCTATATCCAAAGTTTGTTAACATGTTTATATAATTTCCCCAAGGCAGTTTTGATGCAAAGTGATTTCAGAATAGGGTCGCTTTTCCGTCGCAGGTACGGCCTCTAGCGACGACAGCAACCCCCGTCGAGGAATCCGAGAAAGACGACGACGACGGAAGTTTTGAGTCGAGTTCCCTCTCATTGTGGATCATCGTGATCGTCAGTGTCTGGACAGCCATTGCCTTGGTCGGCTTGGTGGTCGGAATAATCGTGTTTTCATTGAGGCGATTCCGGAAAGACAGTCTACCGGATACTGTTTCGACAAAGAAGTCTGAAATGAAGGCGACTAAGGTTTGTTTCCTCACTGTTGGGAACTGTAAATTGGAGGATCTCTGAACTTTCAGGAAGACGACGAGAACTACGACGGCAGTCAAACTTAATTTTGACAAAATCTGTAGATTAATTTGACTTGTTTTGTTGAAAAATAAACTGTTTATGTATTGTTATTGCATAGTTTCATTCCACATTTTGACTTAGTGTTTGTAAAAGAGGGTGCACACATTTGCTAATAGTTCATCATGCGCGGGTAGATTGTTGGCTTTACGTCAAGGCCGATTCATCAAGAATGTTAATGCCAATTTCAATCGATAATCGAATGAGATGGGGATTGAGAAATGTATAGAAAAGGTAAGATAGGCGGATTTTGTAGCGTAGTTTGTGATCCTCATCCAGTTGATTCGCCGTAAAGCCGTTGTGGGACATCATCGCGCGGGTTTAAGCAATGCGTTAAGGGGAGGAGACTATGTAAGGTTTGCACCCGCCGTGTAGATATTGCTAATATTGTCCATACAATAAGCAGCGGAAGCTGAGAGACGGTCGTTTCATTTCTCTCTGCTTTTTCATGAACAGTTGATAGTCTCATTCTTTTAGTAACCTACTGTATTTGGAAAGGAACCATATCTCAGTCAGTAATTTTATATAGAAACACATCGTCAGTCCCTCAGACTTTCCGTTTTCCTAGATCTTCAGGTTTTTCATCCGCCTGCAGCACTGCCAGTACTTTTCCCTCGTTCATTTTCACAGTTAACATTAAAATTTATCCTGAAATTTCAACAATTCGATCCCCTAAAACCGCCAACGTCAAATCCGGCTACACGCCAATTCCAAAAAATGTGGAAAAGAGGATAGCCATGTTAATTTTTATCCCCCACTAACGTGTTCGTTAGAGCACTCCGATTTGTGCCAGCGACCTCCTCCGTCCTGACAACGGACCTTTTCTCCACGAATGTTGTGATCATTGGATCGATTATCGCATCACAGACGTGGACCACATCGTGTTCGATCGTCTGTCTTGAAATCTGCGAGGCCCCTTCTCGAACCGTTCTCATCTAAGAAGTATCGTATCGCTTTCAGTCAAAATGATTTCCCCCAAAAAGTACAACACTTTGCGACGTTCCGAATCCTCTGAAGAGGCCATCCCCAATTTGCGACGATCGAAACGTCGCGCTTCGAAAGATGCTGATGACGAACAGCCTGAAAATAAAAAGCCGAAGATCGCAGAGTTTGCAGACATTCCGGATTACATTGGCCCAATGAATACTGTATGTTTGAAGTTCTGTCCCAACTTGCACGTTTTTCACGTAAATTCATTCTAGAATGACTCCGATGATAGATGCGAACTGCTCGTTGACCCCGAGCAATCCGCTCAGTTGAGCGACGACAGTGTGAGGGCCTACCTCGCCGCCGCCGGCAACAAGCTTGGCGCAGACAATCATGCGTGCTTCCTTCATCTTGTGCAGAACGGGTACGACCTAAAACAAGCTCTGGAGTCCATCGACGCCCCTGACTCATTGCCGAGGACATCAGTTCATGGTGCCAATGGCACTGGGATTTGGACAGAACGTGAACTAAAAGCATTCGCGAAGCAATTGAACACTGTCAGATCGCCGAAACAGATTCAGAGGTTGAAGCAAGTTGTAAGTTTCACATATCAAATTTGGGGTGACAGAAGGTTAAATTTGGTTTATAGCTTCCGAACAAGACACGTTCAAACATAGTCAGCGCATATTACAAACTGAAAAAGTACGGTTGCATCGGTACCAAAAAGGCTTTCTGCCACAATAAGTTGAAGGCCGCCAAGATGGAGCTCGGTGTCCGAAGTGCAGATTGTGGCAATTGTCGTGACAAGTTGTGGATGAAGCCGCTCGCCGGTGATCTGAATTCAACTGTTTTGTGCGCTTTGTGCTTACTCTATCTCCGCAACTTTGGCTCGATGCGTCCAAATGCAGCGGTTACGGAGGAAATGTGAGTTTAATCGAGCTTTGCACAGTTTTAGCATGACTTTTGAGCGTTTTCAGATTTGATTTCGGCCCCCTGTCAGACTGCAACTGCGAATCCGATTTGGCTGAAGCCAATGAAGAATGCTTGGCTGTGTTGAGACAGTGTGAAGGCAAAGACATCATTGCCATCCGTCGAACCCATTACCGACAGCTTGTCCAAAAGTTGAAGGGTATCACTGTCAGTCGTGCCGCCAAGAAGCTGATATCAGAGTGGGAACGTTTCCAAGTTCACCACACTTATCTTTTTGTCTGCCGAAGTGGCATCGAATCATTGTCGGAGTTCAAACGCTTCGATTTTGGCGTGTCATCAGAGGCTGATACGGACTCGGGCATTGCATCCTCGCCAGACTTGAGCATGGCATCTTCGCCCGGTTCTTCAAGCCAAAGTTCGACGACCGATGAAAACGGCGATCCTGGGACGGCATCCGAGTTGATTGATGGCCTCACCAAAGCACAAGTGTTTGCAGAGCTGCGAAAGGTGCTCAACGACTCCAACCCTGACCTCACCTTTGAGATGGTTCAACAGTTGTTGAAGGCTCACAACATCAATCTGCCGGATTCAATTGGTGAAGAATTCTACAACAACGCCGAAAGTCAGGACCAGAACCAGATCCCGGAACCGGCACCGGCGCCCGAACCTTCCGACGACTCCGAATACGATTGCATGTTCTATGGAACAATCAACAAAGACGGAAAGATCCTCCCTGCCACCGATGCCGCTTTCAACAAGTATTTAAAAGAACTGAAAAACAAGCGCGAAGCTGCCATTGCACCAATGGAAGAAGCCGATCCCGCCAGTCCTGCTCCAAGAAGCCGACGAAAAGCGCCCAAGCGTGCCAAAGGCCGTCGTGCCAAGCGATCTCGCTAGATCGGGTCTTCCATATCTCTCAACAAACCCAAACTGCTTCACAGAGCCATATTTTGTCAAAGTTGTAATAAAAATTTTCTCATTTATTAATTATTCTTTAGCAAACATAACCATAGATAGGAACATCATTTCATGTTTACTATAACTAAGTACCTGTACTTTCGGGATTCTTACACAAACAAAAACACTTTTAATGTTAATAAAAAACTGTTTGGAAGGTGTTTTTACTCAAAGACTAACGCAACAATCAATAAAGTTTGGGGATGGAACCTAGGAGACACCTGAGGAGACAACTTCCTTCCGGGATTTTACAGATTTTGACGCGGGGTTGCATACTTTTACACATTTAGTGACATTGACATTTAAAGTGGTGTGATTTCTAAACATAACAAATGTAAATGTAAGAATAGCAGGAAAGTTAGAGAACGCAGAGACAAATGTACACCGTAGAGGGGTTGTTGGACGACGTTTTTCTTCAATTCGAATGGTTGGTCCAACAAAAATGAAATTATGCTAAGAATTAAGATAAGACTTTGTTACAAAACTGCATGCTGCTGGGTAGGTGTTATAACATTCCCCTTCTGAAGAGCTTGCTCGCTTTCACGGGCATGTCAAAATTAAGGAATTTACTGTCGGTCAGGGTTGCCATCGGCCCGCGACGATCTTTCAGGGGTTGTGGTTTCAGAATTTGGAAGGAACACAACAAATTTCTATCGACATTCATGACAGCGCCAGCGTTGTCAAATTCGCCGCAGTAATTCGGTGCCGAGAAGATTGTTACGAGGCCGCGTTTGCCGAAGAATTCATACCCATCCTCGACGACTTGGTGCCCGCGAACGACGATATCGAGGTCCATTTTAGCCAGAAATTGGCTCAGCACATCAGGGCCAAAGATGTAGCTGACGCCTCGGTCATTCGGGGCCCAACCCATGACTTTATTGTCGGGATCGCTCCATAGCAGATCACAGAGGAGGCCAGTTTCTTGGATCTCGACTGGTCGAGCAAGTCGTTTCAACTGATCAAGCGACCTCAGATGAGGGGATAGGCCTCCATGGCAGCAAAAGATTTTGTTTTCAATGAGAGCGGCTACAGGCATGCAATTGAAGACGTCCTGGAAGGTCTTCCATACTTTCACATTGAATCGACGCTTGCATTCATCGTAGAAGCCGTAGATCCGATTCAGTGAGGCGATTTCATGGTTGCCACGGAGGAGGAAAAAGTTCCCAGGATACTTGATTTTGTAGCAGAGCAGCAGGATAATCGTCTGAAAAGAGAAGGAATGCAAATATTATCGTCGATAGCCGTGACGGAAACCGAATACGCTCAATAACAAGCTCCTATTTTTAGCTTTTCTTTTGTGCCACTTTTTGCAGGGATAAAAGTGTTACAGATTCAGTTCAATGCTCACAAATTACGCTCCCAGACTGCTGGCGCGGGCAGGCAGGCATTAGTAAGACTTTTTGTTATTCGCTTTTGTATTGAAAAAAGTGTTGGGTTTCATCCATTTGCAGTTATTTGCAGTTCAAACGGTGGAACTACGTAGAAGAAGCGTGTTTCCGTCCCCCGCAGAGATGGAGATACAATTGCAGGGGCCCGGCGGCACCTTCGCATTTTCAAAAGACATGCAGGCGCTTTTTGTCACCTACCGGATGGAAGTGGCTTTATCGCACTTTTCAAGTAGGCTCTTCACTTTTGTGGTTGTTATTTTTACACTTTTAAACTGTTTGAACGTGGAGATTTTTTTGCAAAAATAGTTCATCGAAAAAAGTGGTTGCATGAGTAACCGTTTTCAAATGTGTAACAGTGGCACTTTAAATGATGGAATTGGAAGTGTTCCATGTGGACTAATATTGAAATACTTGCACAATTTAGCTTCCCTCACATTGATTTCCTCCCTCATACGCAGTTTCCTCACCGTTTCGTCCCAACTCTACTCACCTCGAGACTCTTGGGGCCGCGATCGACGTAATCACCCAAGAACAAATAGTTAGATGAGGGCGGGAAGCCAGCGAGTTTGAATAGTCGTAAGAGGTCGGAGAACTGGCCGTGAACGTCACCTGGAAGATGGGAAGGTTTGCAATAGTATTTTCATTTTCATTAATTTTACAGTAAGCCTATTTCTATCGACAGTCCAGTCCAGTTCGTTGAAACCATTTCACCGACCAAAGATGGTACACGTTTTATTCCGATCCAGTGAACTCTTTGTTGCATTTTAGAGGATGGCATGGCAGCACTTTTTTGTTAGCCATGCTGCAAAAAGTTGCAGCGTTTTCATGGTGTCGCTTACTGTTGCGACCCCTGAGGTCATAGAGCATGGCGGACTTTGTTTGTTGTCCTGAAGGCTTATGCCATGCCATGTTTGAGCAAATTGAAATGGAGCCTAATTGCACTATGACGAATCCTTGGAAGGAGGAAAGCGCATCAGTTTACTTGGTGATTTTTGAAAATGGGCAAAATCAAAGTTGAAAGGAACTTGGTCAGAGGCTAATTTGGAGTATTTTCAAGATTCTAGTGGCTTCTTGCTTTCGAAAGTTGGTTTTGCTGGACCCAAGTGCGAACAATAGTGTTTTTCACGGTCGTGCTTTCATAATTGAAGCCCCCAACCCCACGCTGATGTCATCTTCTGCCATGGCATCTGGCATTGACTCCGACACAGCGTAGGCGATGGGATGGTTTAACTTTGCAAGGTCTTAGGAGGTAGTATTACTCATTTGTCACGTACCAGCAATTTTCAATGGCGCATTCAACTCCAACAACATGGGCTGTTGCAGGAAGATCTGCCTGGCCAGGGTGCAGACCATCTTAATCTCATGCTCCGTGACGTCGATCGTGTGTTTCCATGTATCGGCCTGAGTCAGTCTGCAGATGATGGAATCGACATCGAGTTGTCCGTAGACGAACGACTTGCGCCGTGTAACCATGACGCGCTTGGCTAGATCCAGGGTTACTGATAAGGGTGATTAGATGATTGTTTCGGATCGTGATTGAATCACAATGGCGTAGTAGGTTGAAGTTGATGTAATAAAACTGCAAAGTGGACTATATTAAGTTATTTTCGGCACTGGCAGTCCATTCAGGACAATAAATTGTGTACGCGATCACGAAAACGGCAGGCAAAAAGACCTCAAAGGTTAAACGAATCAAATTAAACGGTCCGAGACGAAAAATTGAAACACGAGTGAAACAATGGCACACGCAGCAAGATTTGTGACGTAGGAAGCCGTGCCACGGCATGCTATTTAAAATTGACTTTGCAGAAACAAAGCCCCCCGAAAAAGGAGGTCCAGGTCCAACAACAGGAAAAGCTATCAAAAATGACAGCTAGTGCCATTGTGAGGTCAGTCAGCACCTTGTTGTAGAAAACAAATAAATTTAATGTGCCCCAGCCAATACGGGGAACGGTAAAACTTTATGCGTGGACAGGTTTAATGCGACTTTTTAACACGATTAAATGATGTTAACAGTGGCTGTTGTAAACTTTCGCCGATTTCCCTTCACGTGAGGATGGTCTCGGAACGGGGCGAAAGTTTTCGCCTTGAACGATGGATGGATGGCTTTGGCCGGCAATGAAGTGAATGAATGGACTGGTTGTTGGTTAAGTTAAAAAATGGGCAAATACACTATATTTGTTAGGCGATGGTCGTGGTGATGGTGGTTGACGCTGGCTGGGAAGTGTGGTGGTGATTCGATGTATTGGAGGCGCTGACTGCCTGGCAGCAGCCACACGCGCAGCAAACAATGGGACTAATCCGGGGGCCTCGGGGGTTTTTTTTGTTGGAACAACGAATGAGAGGCAAGATTGCATGGGGAAATCGGAAATGAATGTGCTGCTGATGGCTGATTGTTGGTGGTATTTCAGTGAAATGGAATTGAATGGATTGCGCAATTGGAATACCGATACCGTCAAAAAGGAAAAAAAAAAACATATGATAGGGCAATAGAACAGTGAAAGGTGAAATGGTATACGTTTTTTTAACGGTGTCGACATGGGTGATCAATTACGTGTGCAGTTTCGGTGGTTTTGAAGTACTCTCGCGGGTTCCATTCACATTTCAGATGTAATGTTTATCGTAAAACTGGGCGGGTGTCAACAACCCTCAACACGGGGGTCAATAGGGATACGTGCTGTGATTGATGACACCTCCCAGCCCAGTGAGGCGGGCTGAATCCTGATATCTCGGACGAGAAGTGCGGGCGGGCAGCTTCCGAGCACGAAAAATGAGATGGAAAAAATAGACGTCTATGTTGGTTGCGCACCATCACCACGGGCAAAGTCAAAATCAAAGTCAGAGTCACGTTGTTGCAAACCATCCGACTTTTGTGGGGCTGCCGTCAGGAGGTCTGATAACAATTTGGACGTCGACATCGTCGACCGACAACCAAACAACCTGTATGTACCGCGCGAGAAGTCTGGGATGTTGTTTTTTTTATTCAGGCAGTCAGGGTGCAGCACCCGGCGCCGGAGTCCGCGTCAGAGACCGTGATTGAATCCGTCTATTTCGGAAGGGCGGGGACAGGATGGATGCTGTTCGCCCGACGTGATAGAAGTTCGTCAGACGGTCGGCCCAGTGATTTCGGGTGGATGGATGTGGAAAGCGAAAGGGTGGGAATCAAAAGGAGAAGAACAAACCGCCTAACGTGAGTACATTGGTCCCCGTTCGGCGACGGTGAAGGTGAAGATGAAGACTATGGGACACAGGAAGGAAGCATCCACGAGAGCCTTGGATGTGCACATCCATCCATCCGGTCGTCGTCGTGGTTCTCGTCGGTATTGTGGAAACCGCAACGGAGTAGTCCCATCATCACGGGGAACCGGGGACCCCATCGGCGACAAGCGAAAAGGTGAGCAAACAATGAGCATCCGATGTCGGAAGAGGGAGAGAGTGAGCTAATTTTTTTATATTTCCCTCGAGCTCCTTGCGGAAGAACATTTCATTTTCATCGCCAAAGGGCTGCGCACCCGGCCCTCGACCATTGTATAGAAGCTCAATGTACTTGAAAATCTCGCTATTACAGAGCCTTTAGCCGGTAGATTGATATGATCCTTGATGTGATTTGCAAAAAAACCAAGGCCATGGCCAATGTAGATACACACATACAGATGTCCCCCCTTCAAAGATGGGCCAGCGTACAAAGATCGAACTTTGCTCGACTCCATTTCATCCTTAACCATCCCTCGGTATCATCGCCTCAAAGTTATCGTTACCCTTTACCCATCCCAGCTGTCCTCGAAGTGTGTTTTGTACCGAACATAATGTTCAATAGACGTATGCAAAGAAGCTTCTCGAGTCAGTCATCGACCCCTGGTTGCTAAAGCCTAAACCTTTTCCTTTCTTTTGATGCTGATCTTGCAGCCGAGACTATACTAAGCTAAAGGTAAGCTTAACTTACTTCCGGTGCACCCCACATTGTTAAGAGAAAGTCAGGCCAGAAGGTAATTCAACGGGGAAAGCGCGTGGCTAGATAGATCCATTTACCACTCTTGTCAATACATCCACAGGTAACAGTGCAAGTGCAAGTTCATGTTTGCATGAATCCCACCTTGCAAGTGGTCGTTCTACACACGATGAGCTAAGAGGGTTTGCATAGAGGGCATAGACTTCACAGGTTGGGTCTGGGATATGCTCTTTGGAATCACGTGTATGCAAACAAGGCATAAAACTGGCTGTGAAAGGCGTATTTGGCCATTTTAGCCAGACTAATTACGTTTTTTTAAAACGGGAAACAGGGCCACCATAATCACAAAAGCCATCAACATAGCCAAATGCCAAAGTGCAAAAAGTATAAACCGCCAACTGAAAACCAAACTTCTCATTCCCAGCAATCAAAAGACATAAACATCAAAAAGTGAAAGTTTCTCACAATTTTCAATCAAAAACACATTTGACATGTCATCTTTTGCTCGCTAAAAATGGTTTGGTTCCAAACTTTTTGAAAAGCAAAAATGCCTTTCAAAGAAGACTAAAACCACTTTGAATGTAACAAAACTGCAACATAAGAACATCTTATTGCTCAGATGTTCAGAGAGAGGGAAAACAGACGTGAACGCCTGCGATAATCTTTGAACATTTTCATTTTCGTTTATAACTTTGAAAAAAGTGATTTCCTTCGCGTCAAAAGTGTTGCCTCGCGTGTTTTTTTCTTTTTTCTTTCCGACAAACCAAAACGGAATCTCCAAGCGTTTTGCATGAAGCACGAGACGGCAAAGAACCGAAAAAAAAGTCTGACATCGTTCTGAAGGTTTGAAGCACATCATTGTTTTCAAGATGGACGACGGTGGCACGAACGACGGGGCTCAGGCTAAGGCTAACCATTCAAAAATGCCGTCAAAGATGTTTTCTTTCAATTTTTTAGGGGGAAGAACAAGGGAGGGCGGAGTGGAGGGTTTTGAGGAGGGTAGAAGTTTGTAGTTGGTTGCAACATGAAAAGACAATGTGTTTGAGGGGTTTCGAACGATGAGGGAAATGGCATTTTGGAAAGGAAGGGGCTTGGGGAGGGTTTGACACGATTTTTTGGTCGGTTTGAATGGGCACGACAAAGTTTCGTCTGGCCAGCAGTAGTGGCACAAGGTGTCAAGTAAGGGTTTTACGGACGTGGACGCAGATGGCCAATTGAATGGATGGCACAAAAAAAGGCTTGACCCATGTCCATGGCCTATGGCAAGTGACAACATCGCTCGAGGGCTTTGTGTGAAAAAATGAGTATGAAATGCTATTTTGAAGGAGACCGAAGCGAAATACTGGCCGGAATTAAATATTTTCACCATGCCATGGGCACTGAAATGGATATAGGGATCAACCGGAGCCATGCCGCCCTGGACCGGAGAGGAAGTCAATCCACCCTGCTGCCACCTTCTAATATGTACGGCTTAATTCCCTCTAATGCGACGGCGGGCTTCTTCACATCTTCACTTGATGCTCATTTCTTACACAACTTCCGACTTTGGCACTAAACCATCCCCATTGGCACTAGATAGACGACAAAAAGCCTATCTAGTGCGGCATGTAAGAGATTCCCGAGCCCGTTGGCGCCGTTGGTGGTGTTAGTTAGTCCCTCCCCCAACAGCTCGACTTACATTACATTAGTGGCACAATTTTTTTTGCACTCTTTTCTTTTTTTTTTCGATTCCGAGTGACGTTTACATCTAATGGGTCTGAAAAAGGAGAGAAGGGTGGAAAATAACGAAGACGCAATTGACACGGATGGCACAGATTGTCGTCCATTGCAGCAGGGAAAAAACTAGCTGAAAAAGTCTGGGAAGCGACACGCGATGAGATATGAACCACCCGCTCCCGCCACCCGACAGAGACAGACGTGAAGGCGTGAAATAGGATGCGAAGAGGGGGGAGAAGAATGTGAATGAAGTCTCCTCAGGGCTTTTGGAGGATGGTCGGAGAAGTTTGAGACCCTGATGGACGAGCCAACGACCACGCCTTGGGGAGTTTGTAATGTAGCGACAAAAAATGGCTGTGGACTTGGTTGGAGTGAACTTGGAAAATGTTGGCAACTTTTGGAGCTTTGAAGCTTTCATTGAAGAAAGTGATTTCCGAAATTTGAACAAATTGATCAAAAAACACCCCCGAAATCTGAAACCAAATCCATAGGCACTTGATATTCTGATTTTTTGATCGCTCAAATATCAAGTCTACGTCAACCCACAACTACTACTTCATAGCTCACACTTCGTTTCACTTTTTACCTCTATCCGGTACGATTTTGATTTACCTCCACACCTTTCACCCCACCTTTCTTCTCCATTCAACAGAAGAAAGAATTTTCCGGATTTCCCTCCTTCAAAAATGCAAACCTCAAGTCAACATTACATAGCCACTTTTCAACGACCCACGACTTAAAAAAGATCTAAAATAACCGAAATGTTTGTCAACTAAACGTCACACTAACTTTTTATATCCCTCAAAACCATTCATTGCATCGAATCGAGGACATAGGACATACGGAGTCGGGGTTGGGTCTCGGAAAAACACTGAAAAAGCGTGTCAAACGGGTGAAGTTTGGAGTTTAGAGAAAAAATGTTCAAGTACCACAGGACAGGATAGGGACGTGAATAAATGTGTGTATTCCCGGTTCCTGTGAGAAGCTAAAAAGACTGCCGCCAAACGATTGGATTTTTATTTATTTATATACAAAGTGGGGGCCACAAATTGTTTTCTTTGATGATGGGTTGCGCGAGATGATGGCAGTGAATGTACTAGCTTAACACCGACTGACTAGTGAGAAAACCCGAAGACAATTGTCGGTTTTCCGTGTTTCCGGAAGGGATTCACATTCATGTTCATGCTCACATTCACATTCACTACTTCACGGAAGTATGCAGTGCAGTGCAGTGCACCGAGGATGTGGATGGTGTACTCCGCGTGAACTGGATGATTTGCGCAGACATGTCTCGAGCAAGAGCAAGATTTACGGACACGGTTACGCGAAAGGGAGAAGAAGGAGCACCGAGCACCGACGACAGAGTACACGTTTTTATGTTTACGTTCGGTGATTGTAGTTTATTTCTTTGTTTTTTTACAAGCATGGGGAAGTCAAGTCAAGTCAATCGCCCCGAAAGCCGAAATGCGAAAAGACAAGGAGAGAGACATTGATGGATGGGATATGTTACAAAAAAGAGAGGGACAGATCGCCTGAGGGGGTATTTTGTACGTCTGGATGGGGGAAGGGGTGGCGGCAATGTCAATGTCATCCAGACTCGGGTGGATTACAGCCCATATTGTAGTGGGGGATCGACGGATTACGGATCGACGGAGACGGATTTTCAAGTACGTTAGTGACTGATCCACTCTGTCTTGCTTCGTTCGAGACAGGACTTCTGGAGTAGGCTGGCTGGCTGGTTGACGGGCAGAGTGATGTGATGTGACCCAGATATGGGATGGATGTTGATTTATCGAGACAATGGGGCGAAGTAGCGTAGTAGTAAACATTGATATGCTGATTTGGGGGTAGTTACATGTTATCGCTTTGCAAAGGTTGTTGTGATACGGGGTTAAAAGTGACAGGCAATGATGAAATGCCACTTGATTCGCGTCTTCATCCTAGCCCCACCCGGTAACCATTACATTGCCACTTGATCGGAAAGGACAACCACCACAATTGTGTGGATAGAAGTGTCTGCGTAAACAAATCACACGCAATGTGGGGGATGAATCTGTCCATCGGATGCTGGTACAATGAGTCTACAGACAAATCCTATCCGCCGGCCGAAGGTCTCGGGATATTGCTTACGTGCGCAAATATCGGATATCGACAATGAGGAAACTTGGAATTGGCCATGGGGATCGCCGATATGACGAAACTTGACATGATTTCGCAATACAAGTACACCCTCACGGAAACGGTATGACAGTCACCTAAAACAACAAATCCCTTCTCTTATATACACACTTCAATCAAAACAGACAAGTCTTATCATAACCTTAAAGACATCAACGGCCGGCTTAATTATCGTAATTTGAGCTGAATGCGCTCGAAAAACCCGGAATCGCTTCCGGACTCACCGCCCTAATCAAGCCGAAAGCTGCTTATTTTTATCAATGTCTTTCTAGCTCGGTCTTGCCTTGATACATACTTTGGAGGATGGCTTCATAGCATCATTTCGTTGCACATGGCAACTTTTTCCCCGTTTTTCTATTTAAAACAAACGGCGAAAAGTGCTGCCTTGTCTGCGCTGTGCTGCGCTTACTGTTGCCGCGGCCCACGACGACTCGCTTATCACCACCGCCTCCCCGATTATGACGCACGAAGTCGTAAACTATTTGATGTTTGGCAAAATGTGGTGATGTGAAACAAAAAAGAAGCTACTGAACAAGCAAATAAAGAACAATTGGGTCTAAAAATGATAGCAGGATAGTGGTTATGTTGCGGTTGGCAAAGTTGATAAAGTTGAACAACTTTATCACCAAAAACTTTGCCAATCTCGCGTCATAGCCATAGTGCCCCCAGAATCCGTTAAAACCTCATCTGGAATTCTGATAACACAAAAAAATAGTCGAACAAAACGACGCAAAGACGACAAAAAGGCAGACTCTCACGGCATGGATGACCGTGCTTGGGTTTCATTCACGTTTGGTGACCTCATGCCCGAGTTCGTTGGAGTGCTTTGAAGGGAAATGAGACAACGTGCCGAAAACAAACGACCAAATTGTTAGCGGGCTAAATGAAAATGGACTTCGGATTGGGAATTTGATACTGTTACTGTGACTGTGCCCCAACATCGAACCCATTTTTAACGGAAATCAAAAGGGTCATTGAAACACATGTCAAAGTTGTTAATTAAACATTGTCCAGAGCACTTCAAGTTTGTATTTACTCCCAAAATAGCAAATTAAGCCATCAAAAATGTTGCGAACATGAGTTTTTGATGGGAAAAGCGAGGGAGGCCTCAGGGCTTTCCAATTAATCAGTCATAGAACCGTGCAAGTGTGAGAACATTGAGCGCGAAAGAACTCAATGTTCGGACAAATAAAAACTCGTTTTACTGTATTCGTGAAGCTGGCTATGTCTTTTACGCCTCAAGGATGTGCGGTTCAGACGACCCCGACAAAATTCCAATACCCAGTGGGGTCATGGTAGCTATTTCTGACGTCTTCATCTTCAAAGTAAGTTTTTGCTTTCTACCCTGAAAAGACTTGGGTCAAAAACCAAGTTAAAACATGCATGCTTGACAACTTGTGTCAGAAGTAATAAGGAAGTGGAGCTTTGACTGAAACATAGGAGGAACAAACTAAACTAAAAACTGAAACCATGGCGCCAACGCAAAGTTTTCATTCACTTAGTTAGGGCGAAACTCAAAGGTCGCTCGCCAGCTGTAAATCTTCCAACCAGGGCCTTCATTTTAAAGTTTGCCCCACGCCATTACTGTAATGGTTGACGAAGAAATTGGCACCTTTAAAACGGGGAAAGGGGCCTCAGGCATGTCGGCGCTCTTTTGTGGTGCCTCAGGGCATGCTTTTTAATATGGACTGTTTTTTGCTCCAGAAAAAGTGCAATGTGCACATTTGAGCAAACATGCAAAACTCGGTACCCTTATTTTGTAAATAAATGTAATGCGGATGGAAATAACGAGTAAATTGCGTGATTAGGGGTACTGTAGATTGCATGTGCATAGTTATGGGTCCTATCCTATCCCATGCTCATGTTAGAGTTTAGTTTTTTGCAAGTTTCAGAAAGATTAATCCAAATATGAGGGTGTAATGTTCGAATAAAAAAAACCAAATGTTGAATTGGAAAAGAGCTTCATGGCATTTTTGAAGATGTTTGACACATTTTAGAAAAGTTATCTATCATGCCGCCCCTGACTTCCTTTTTTTGAAAATTATGCATCCAAGGGATGGTCAAATAGTTGGACGACGTTTCAAACATGATATAAAAGTAGAGAGGAGCAATGACACATGGAGTGTGACGGCTGGAAATAGGAACTTTTTGGGATTCAACAGTTACTAAAAGACATGCAAATCAGACGGACAAGGGCAAAAACAGGAAGTAGATTTGATGGTGGGTCGAGGAAGCACTCAAACTTTGGCATGGGTTGGTTTACGCAACTTGGGCTGGGGTATTCGTGTTTCGGCACTCTGGGGTTAGGGGCGGCGAAAAGATGAAAATAAATAAAAACACTCGGAACTCGGAAGTCAGAGGGGTGGGGTAAGGAAGTTAGTCAAAAATGGAAAGCGCCGTGCCACCGAGGAAAAACATAAAAAGTGCGGCACTTCTACCATACCAGGTGTCCCTTGTGCGCGGGTAGGTGCGCAGCGTTGCTGGGCTTGCACGCAGCAGGGCCGCGTTCCGAAGGGTGCTGGGCGAAAGACGATTGCGCATGCAGCCGTTGAGAATCGCGCACCGCCAACGCGGCACGGCGGGGTTCAACCGCAACCATGAATCCGGGGGGCACGGGGGGCGAAGCCCCCCGTAATCGAGAATCTCAACACAGGGGGGCACGGGGGGCGAAGCCCCCCGTAAGCGAAGCTCACAGCAATTGCGATTCTAATGGTCCCCCCCTTACCATCCCGCTTGCTTTGCTTCTCGCTTCGCGCAGTCAACTTGCACACACGCGCTGCGCACAAGGGACACCTGGTATGGTAGAAGTACCAAAAGTGCAACTTGCTACATTGTCTGGATTTGAATTCGAAGGCGGAGGAGGGTAAAAACATCCTCAGGGGGACTGTTCTGAAAGTGGTTGACATATTGAGCAATTGCTTTTTGGTTTAAACTATAACAAAACAATCTGTTTTCACAAAATCGCAACTTCAACAACGAAAACCCGAAATTTCAAATCCAAAGCATGAATACTGTCAAAATTAGATTCCCAGTCTTTATTTAACCCTCACTCCCGGTACTTCTGACTTATCAAACTTATTGTTAGCTCCTCTGACAACAGGTGCGCATACCACAAGAAAGTACATGAGTGAATGAATTTAGAGATTTAAAAGTGGAAAGCACGTGTCAACTATTTCCACTTGGCTGAAGTGGTTGTTCTTTTCTACATCTTGTATGTAGTCCAAGCCCAGTATGTACGTATTTTGCCTTGCAGTGCCTTGCATTAGTCGGGCAATCAAATGGTTGTTTTTTAAACATGAATGAACGCGAACGCGAGAACGCTTGCGCCTTCCCGGTTCGGAAGACTTTTTTTCTTCATGAAAGCAAAATACGGACCAAAGATGTCAAAACATTCGATCACAGGTCAGGCAGAAAGGGGGGGAAATGGTTGGATTGATGCACTGACTGAATGATGAAGTGAAAAATGGAATAAAATTGCAGGGGTTTTAAGATTGGAAAATCAAAATGTTAAATTCGGCGCTAACAAAATGTTACAGAGTGAAGTTCAAGTAGTTGATTGCAAATTGAAGTTAAACATTGGAGAACGATGGGTGATGTGAAAATTGTGCACGAATTATGTCCACCGTCAATGTCGCGCAACACGGGACTGTAGGGGAACGGTAATTTGATTAAAGATACAACTAGAGAGAATCAAAGACTCGATCGCACCATTCAAGAAACTGAAAAATGGCCAGTTTCCGTCAAATCAGAAGGCATAATACAATTCTAAAACGTACGCTACAACCGTATATCTAATAAACCACCATTCGTAAACTTCAAGATCACAAACTTTTCCAACCCCCTACACTCAACCCTTATAAGGTTATCAAACAGGTGAACCAACATTAGACACATCACATTACACCCAGCTGACACCATCATGAAACCTAAATGTTATGTTCCTCAGAAACTGGGGCTGAAAGGCTGAAACTGGCCTCGTCTTTGTATTTACGTGATGTGTCAGAACACCCGAACAGGTGTCAACATACGCATATCATATTAAAGTAATGACTTACTGGGTATGTAGGAATGACAAAAAGGTGTTCTGCGGTTAGGAAAAAGAGGGCGGGCTTATCAGTTGGTCCGCTTTTATCACCCAGTCAAAGCATGGCGTAACAATTGCTTCTGTTAGATGTCTTTACGACTTTGAATATTATCGCGCTAAGCAAAGACAAGAAAAGGGAAGCAATAAAGATAGTTTTTACTGTTAACTAGTCGGATTGGAACTATAGAGGCGACTGGAAAGGTGCTATCGGAATGTACACAAAGAAAGTGTGCATAACACTACTGACCACTGGTGACATCAATCAGATCAAGTGTCATACGACATCGGTGTATACCATGAGACGCTTCCGATGGGTGTTCTCGAAGAACTGTAATCAAGGAAAACGCCTACGCTAACTACGTTAAGACGGGCGGTAGTTGATCGGTTAACAAAAAAAGCGTGCAAAACGAGTGGTAATTGGACGTGGAATAACTTGGTGACACACCCAATTTTTTTAATTTACAGAGAAACTGTATTTGGGATTTGATTCATGGGGCGTGAAGTGAATTCCAATGTTCCATGTTTTGAAGTGGATACAAAAGTAGTAGTTTTCGCAAAACTGTCATATTGAAATCAAATTAGGCAAGACGAATCTACCGTCCAAAGTAATACCTGTTTGTTGTCTCTGTGCAACAAAACCTGCACTGACTGGCGTTGCAAAACCACTAACATGTGGTGCAATGAAATAAGAATTTTTCATGGTAACAACGTGAACAACAGACTTTCACGTACATGGGACACGTTCAAACATTTCAAATGAACGTTTGAACGTGTCCCGAACACTATAAACAGAACCGCCGTACATACCATTTGCATAGTAATCAACCGGGAGGATGTCTATTTGCACCAAAATGGTTTCGACAAAAACACGATTTAAACCCATTTTGATAACAACTGCGAAGGTGTGGAAAAACACGATTATAAAGTGCACAGTGAAATCAAACCAGTCAAATAAACCGACTGTGTGGCGTCGAAAACCAACACTGATCATCATCACAATCATGGTTGGTGATCGCCATACTGATGTGAGTGACTAACACCGCCGCCGGCGGCGGCGGCGAGTTAAGCTGTAGCGCCAATAACAGGGTTCTCCTCGCACCAGACGCTGTAAGCCGTTTCGTTTCCCCCCTCTGGTCGAGGACCATGGACTTAGACTTGGAGATTGGAAATGGAATTCGAAGCAGCCAGCCACCGCCAAAATGCAGTCGCCTTCCTTTTTTTGGCGATGTGATCGTTCGCTCCATGGCTCACATCAGAGTCAGTCAGACCCCCATGGCCATGATGTGATCGTTGCTTTCCGCGGCCCCCGGGTACTGTTTTTTGTAGGCCTTTTTTTCTCTCTTTTCGCATAACACATTCAGCCGGTCTTCTTCCTTCCGCAAAATAAAAACTTTTTCGTGGGGGTGCATTCGTCACAAAAGAATTGGGGTAGAAAAGTGCGATACAAAAAAGGCCAAAAGTGAAAAGAAAAGTCGCAAAACACGATGTTTGCACTTTGGACAGCGATTGGGACTATGAGATGCCTATGGATGGCCTTTTATATGAAAAAATATTGATACATTCGGTACAGTATCGGGGAGAGGGACTAAAACACAAAATTTCAATCTCAAAGTTAAACAAAATCGTGGTTTTAAACTGTTTTTAAATGCTACGGTTATGCAAGCTATGCAAAAAGTCAAAGAGTGGAACACACCTGACGCAAACACGCAAATCAAGCAGTTAAAAGTGCCGTTATTTTAGCTTTTTTTTCAAAAGCCGAGGTGTCAACCACCAAGCTGAAAGACATCCCGACAAAGAGCTTGCTTATGAAGATGACGACCGATCACGTTTGCCGAAAGGATGAAAGGCGAGACGAGGGTCGTCAAAATTTGCAAAATGCAGAAACAAAGAGCTAAAAACTAATACGTTGGATCGAATTTTAAGTTAAACGATCAAAGTTTCAAAGCCAACATAACTTTGAACTTGTGAAAAGTTGAAATGTTCGATATTGCCCAGTAAATCAGTTTATCTTTTGCTTGATTGAAACCCTCTCAACTCGGCTCCGCTCACTGGATTCGAAACACAACACGGAAGATTAATCTGTCATCCGGTATGGGGTGACGTCATTTGTTTTGGTTGTCAGTCGGGCCAGCTAATCCGCCAATTGGTCGAGCACCACAAATGTTGTGTCTGTCTACTATGCTCTATGCTTATCTGTCTGGCGAAAAGTAGATGATATCAAACATAATTATGCATAATGATCTGGTTTTATGGTTAATGTTGACACATTAAAGTTGCAAAGATTGATACACTTCCTTGACAGAGGGTTCCAGGTCAATGCTGATAAGCTGCTAGTAACTTCCAGATGGTTGTAGCCCGACAACGTGAACCTTCAATGATCTTTGCATTTTTATCACCTGTGTCGGGGTTCAGTGGACCAGGGGAAATTGAATATTTAGGGAATTCGATGAATCAGTAAGTGATGTGAACACATAGTTTCGGAACTGCATTCTTGATTGTCGGTTCATATGAGTCATGAAAAGCGATATGAAATGAGTGACTGTTGAAACATTTATGATTAATGTATGCCTTTTTAAGCTATGTAGGGTGTCCAATATGGTTTATGTTATAATAAAAACTCAATTATGTTATAGTTATTCTCAGCTTTTATAAATTCGTCGCATAATACCGTACATAACTTTGTGATCTATGGCATAAAACCAGGTGCACATGTTTGGTGTCTTACAATAATTACATTGCATAAAGTGATGCGAAATTCATGTCAACGTTTGAATATTCTATGGCGGATGTAAAAGTAAAGACTCGATTACCCCAGGCAGTTGCGGTCGACGTGAAACTATGAAAGTATGAAAAAAGGTATCTCTCTGTTTTTCGAGTAGAAAGGTTACTCTACCCGTCAGGCAGCCCAATCGGCAAGGCCATCCACTCATTCATCTCGTCGCCAATGTTAGACGAAAACAACAAAGAGGCGGAAGAACAAAAGCATGGTGACAGCCAGCCTCTTCGACATTGAGGCGTGATCTGTCTGCCCTGTGGGCATGGCAAACGGGATAGGGCAAGTCAATGGCCTTCAAATTCGATTGATACATTTGAATTGAGTCGATCTTGACTGCGATGGTGAGCTCGATATAGCTTGAAACAAACAATGTATGTATTTTATCTCCTTTCGCAAACTGTACTTTTTGTCATCCAAATGTTTATCAACCCATGAATCATCCCTCAATCGATTGAGCCTTTTCCAATCCACAACTTTGTTTTCCAACCAAATCGTGAAAAAGAACAACCCATCACATCCGATTTTCTGATCGACGAGCACGTTTTCGAGGACTTTTAATGGCCTTCACATCTGTCCGTTCACTCCGTTAGAGCGAGGCCAAATTATCCGATTGAAATAGTCCTGTCTACAAAACATAGTAGTTGTGGTCGGATAATACACTTTGTAGTGGGTTTTTAATAGTTGGGCGACGTGTTTTGGTATCAATGCGATTCTATAAACTTCCTCATTTTGCCAATATCAAGTCAAATAGTTAGTTATTTCCAGCCCCACCATGAAGCTCTTCTTGCCCCTCCTCATCGTTGGCCTCATCAGCTGTGCCATCGCATGCAACATCATTGTGCACGTCAAGTCCAATACGGCAACCAAGTTTTCGGCCCAGGTTGTGACCCCCAATGGACAGAAGAGCACCAAGTGAGTTTACATTGATAACGAATCCACAAACTGATACTTGGTTTTTTTGAAAATCGGGCAAATTGCGATTTGATGTTTTTTGAACACTGAAGAACTGATAACCATTGGCATCTTTCAGATGGACCTTCACTAAGGCCGCTGTTCGCGAAACCTACCAACAACGTGCTGATACCTGTGGTGTCGGTGACTGGCACGTCACAACCTATGATGCTTCCGGCAAACAAGTCGCTGATGTCCTTGTCTCATTGAACGGTATCGGCCGCGTCGACTACGAAGTCGGAGATGACCTCAAGCCCGTCCAAACCTACCGTCAAGGCGCCATCTGCATCGGTCAATGTGCTCCCCTGGGTCTCACGAAGCCACCATCATCGCGCCCTGCTTCCCCCGTCGGCAATGATACCATCGCTGTCTAATGTAAAAAATAAAAAATACCGTGCTAGCCTGCTAACTTTTGATATAATACATTTGATCAGTTAATCATTTATTATTTTTGAACGGAATAAACAAAACAAAAACAACCACAACAAACTTGAATGAAAAACTCAACAAATAAAGGTATAACATAGGATATTACGTAATCAGGTGGTGGCGGAAACATCCTTCGTATCGCGGCGTTCGACCCACTTGCGCTTGAGGCGTTTCGGCAGCTTCCTGGATTCCTTATCGCCTGCCACCGGGATCATGTTGCGCTCCTGCAGTGACTTGAAGCGCTCTGAAAAGTGGGGCAGGGCCATTAATAATATCCGGTGACGCAAGTAATGCAAAAAAGTTGATACATAAATCAGGGGGGAGAAGAAAAAGAAGTTTCGGGTCGGTGTGGGAAGATGAATGCCAGTGATTCAGATATAGAAACAAAAACTGGGTGCACTAATTGAAGAAAGCACGTACCGGAAATAATGTTTCCTTCGGTTTTGGTCAACCGAACACTGCCAGTAATCTCGTCCGGAAGAAGCACAGGTTCCTCGTATTCTTGGAACTGGCCACGGCCAAGCTTCTTACGTGATGTAAGGTTGTCGTAAACCTTGAGCAGACGTCGTTCGGCAGCCTTGGCTTTGGATTCGGCTTGCTTTTGCACGATTTCTTTGTAGGTTTTCTTCAGACTAAAAAAGAGTGTTGAAGGGGGTCGAATATGGTTTGAAATTGTACTCACTTGGCAATCTCCATCTTCTCCTTCTTCGTCAACTCCTTCTGAGCCTTTCGAGTCATCTCCATAATCTTATGACGCAACTGACGCTTACGCTGTTTATCCGTCTTCGGCTTAGGAGGGGCTCGCTTTGCGGGGGCTGGTCCAGAGTCTTCTTCTTCCTCACTGTCATCAGATGACTCAGAATCGAAGAAACCTTGCTCAATTTCAGATTGCTTCTCGTCGTGTGTGATGTAGGATTGACCTTCGTTGAGTTTCGTCGCTTTGTGAACTTTCGAAATGTGCTTTTCACGGGCGATCTCTTCATCGGCAAGTTTGTTGGCATAGTTCTGAAAGTTTAATGGTTAACCGTTTGTCAGACTGTACAGATAAAGCAACTCACGAAATAATCAGTTTCATTCGGATTGTATGAAGCACCAGACTCCGGAAGTTTAACCTTCGGCACAGCACTCGGAACGTAGGATTTCGTATTCCGGGGGACCTTGGGAGTCACCTTCTTTCGGGTTTTCAAATCATGAGTTACAACTGGGGCAAGGTAGTCATTATCTGTGGTTGTTGCGTTGTCTAAAATATAAAAAATTATATAAAAAATTACGACTTGAGGAAATTACAACATACCGTCTCCCCAAGGATCCTTCTCCACGACAGGTTTACCCTTCAATGGCTCCAAAGGCTTCCGATCAACCTTATTACGTTCAGCCTTCTTCGGCAAAACGACCCGCTTGTTCTTGGCAATCGTTCTCAACACTGGCTTCACATCTTTGATGTCCTTCTTTTGATCCTCGGCAACCTGGGCAAGCCGAGACTTATGAGCAGACAATCGCTTCTGTCGGTGGGTCAATGTGACTTCAGGGCTGTCGTCGAGTTCGAACAATGCACTATCCGGAAGTTCACGACGTGCTCTGGCTTCATGGTACTCGGGAAGGCCTTGTTCGATACCTTTGGCAAGCTTCTTCCAAGATTTCTTCTGATTGATCTTCTTCTTTGCCATCTGGAAAAAGTGATGTTATAAACGGAAACAATATATACAAAAATGTAATAACACGTAAGAAGGTATTATAAAAAACGACTACGAATATGGCAGTAGGCTGGGTCACAGAATGCGATCAGTTTTTTGCAAGAAATTCAATCAATCGCATATAAAATGGATGGTGTACGCAGCTTACGAGTGTGATGCGGATATAGGAAAAGAGGGATCACGAATAATGGGATTCTGGGGTAGTTTTTGTACGCGGAAATGGAATTGAAAAGGTGGAAGAATAATGAATAATTGGAATACATCTGGGAAATCAGGAATGGGATTTAGGCGTCCGACAGTGTGACGCGACAAATGTGGTTTTTGTGGGGTCAATTTGTTGCTGATGGATAAGTTAAAAAGGAATTAGCTTTAATTGAATGTCCGAATCAAATAAACATTAAAAGTTTGAGAGAAAATGTTGAATTGACGAAACGACAGCAAAAGAATATAAAAAATTGACGGATGGAGAACTGGAAAAAGGAAATCTAGACTGATTGACACTCACGTGAGAATAGGACGTCCTCAGGGAGGTTTGCGGAAATGCTCTAATTTCTTGATGGAAAGTGGCTTGATACTGAATTGTATTATAAATAAGGTTTGAAAATGGATGATGTACATGTTGAAGTAAAGAAACACGACGGAACGCAAAATGGCAGTAATAAGAGCAATTTGAAAAAAAGATAAAGGAAGAAAAAAAGAAATAGTGCAAAGATGTTTTTGGGTAGACTTTGTCCCACACGCAACGGAACGAGTCGAGTTCCTTTCGAGACAACCTATTGATCAAAAACCCGCACGCGGTCCGGCTGCCGCTGGCTATCAAAACCACGTGTGTCCGTCACGTGTACACACATGGCATCTTTGACATACCGTGTCTGGAATCGTTCCTTGCCGTGGGCAATGACAGCCACTAGGGGCTGTGCTGTTCGCTTGTGTTCTTTTTCACGGCCCTGCAAAGGGTCTACAGATGATTGCATATGGTGTGTGTGCGTCAATACGTGAAAAATGTGGTGCTTCCCCTCAGGGTTTTTAGCAGAAAGGGGCGAACGAGACGGGCCGGCCGGCGGCGCCTCATTGCATCGCCTATTTCTGCATCTATCCATCGGTCGTTGTCCTCTTTCATCAGCAGCCGACGACAACGACAGTGGAGAAGAAGAGAGAGGGGTCTTCCGCGCGACGTCGAGGCACGAGCAACCACCATACCGCCGTCGGCAAGCGCAACACCAACCTACCGAACGACACGAATCTCTTTCCATCCATTCCCCTGCCTTCATCTCCGTCGTTTTGCGCAGTAAGTATACGGGGCTGACTGGCTGCTGCCGCTGGCGCTGCCCGCCACTGGGGTTGTTGTATTACATTGAAGGCCGACACATCGATCGGGTCGTCGTCGTCGGAAAGGGGGCCCCGCTGGCAGTAGTGGCGGCGGTGGCTGGCGACAGGGGCTCTCAGCGTTGACAACCACCTCCGAACACGACCGATGGACCGATGACGACCACCACCATCCATCCATACCCCTCAGGGCTCACGGTGTGCCCCCAGGCGATCGCCTCCTTTTTATGGACATTTTTGTCCGATGGCGCAGTGTTGCGTGCATTTTGAAAACCTTTTGCCTGCAGGGTTGCATCGCCCCCCCTTTAGCCTGCCTTCTTCTTCCCTCTTCCCGTCTTAGCCGTGAAGCCTGCCCATAGGTCCTGTGCCCTTTTATGCCGTGGATACCGTTTCCCCCGCTGCTGTGAACGAACGTGTGCGCGTGATGCTTTTTGGTTAATTTTTAACATTCTCCTCGCCTTCCCTGCCTGTTCGTGCCCGTGTCTGTGCCCTGCAGCTGCTTCCTCTTTGAAGGAACCATTTACACCAGAGTTCGATTACTTACTTCCGTGTTCACGTTTTTTGTGCCACTTCTAGTACGCTGCCAGTTCTTGCTAGTATTTTGTTGTTTGTTACGTTATACAAAATTGCCTCAAGCGTTTCCTTCTTAGTGCGTTTGCGTTCTCTTTCAAAATTTGTGCCTATTTCTATTTCCATTTCCATTTCGAGTCAAGTCAAACTTTAGTGCTGCGCCACCACATGCATGGCCGGTGAGGAAGGTCACCCACCCCGTGTTTTCGCAATGCATTCCACGAGTACCCCTGCAGAACCTTCCAGTGGATCCGATGGATCTTCGCGAGCCACTGGCGCCGGAAGCCAGCCGCCCTTACCGGCGATCGCGGTATCACCGGCGACGGCGGGCCGTAATGTCAAAGCCGCGAGTGGACTTGATTTGAGTAAGCTTAGCATCCTCAAGCATGCCAATGACCCCCTTTTCCCTCTTTTCCAGATAATACCTACCGTCGCATCACCCGTAGTCTCACATCCGCCGCGCAACACAGCGCCGTCGACCCCATGCAGCTTGATCCAGCCACCCCGGCCGCCGCTGAAGGTAGCCATCGGCGTCACGCGCTTCGACGTCGACGTAGCTACCCGAAGGATGATGATGACGGCTCCTGCAAGTCAACCATGGCAGCAACAGCTGATGAAGCACTATTTGAGCCGTCAATTAAGACGCTCAAGCCGGATTCCCCGGGTGAAGCCGAAACAGCCCGTAATCCTGTCGTCGTGAGTGCCGCGACGACAGCGCCCCTCCTGTCCGCAAAGCTTGAATTTAATCCATTAGCGCGGCGGAGAGGGTTTGAATACCTTCCGGAAGAGGTCATCCGGAAAATTTTTGACCATCTATTTGAACGCGATCTCGTCCGGGTCGCCGCTGTCTGCCGGAGATTCCATCCAATCGCGCATGATACGTTGTTATGGAAAAAGCTTTACGAAGAAACGTTTGAATATGCAGTGCCATTGTACCATCCGGAACCGGGCAAATTTGACTTCAGACCACCGAATCGATGGAAGCATGTGAATCCGTGGAGGGAGTCGTTTTTGTCATTGGTGGGTTTTTTGGGTTGAAAATTGTGAAAATATATCGATTTTTTGTAGCGTCATGGTATCCATGTTCGTCCCGGTGCCGCCCGACTCTACCAATTCCGCAATATCGACCATGCTGACACCCTGGAGCAAGCTATTGCCATCGCCAATGCCCGACCAACCCGACGATTGATTTTCCTTCACACTGGCGTCCACCGAGTCACATCGATCAATGTCGGATACGGTGTCGAAATTATCGGTGCCTCTTCCTACCCCAATATTACCAGCATGGTCACGATCGAATCCGCGACCGATTCGACAGTCGTTTTCGGTGAAGGCTCACGTGAAAGTTACATCGGCTACGTTTCGATCAAATTCAACCCAGCACGCCGGGATCTGCATCTCCAGCCTCACGCGAATCACTATGCTCTCCTCATCCAAGACGCGGCGATGCCGGTCATTGATCGCTGCGCCATTCACAGTAGTTCGACTGTGGGGGCAGCTGTGTGTGTCAAGCAGCACATGACCAACCCCAAAGTCAAGCATTGCATGATTGCGGACTGCGAGAATGTCGGAATCTTTATCACTGATAACGCGAGCGGACAATACGAAGATTGTGAGATTGCACGGAATAACCTGGCTGGTGTCTGGGTCAAGAACCAAGCGAATCCCTTCTTCCGACGATGCAACATCCACAATGGCCGGGATGTCGGCATTTTCACGTTTGAATATGGCCTGGGCTACTTTGAAAAGTGCAACATTCACGGCAATCGCATCAGTGGCATTGAAGTCAAGAATCACGCTAACCCGATTGTAGTACGGTGTGACGTGCATCACGGCATGACCGGCGGGATCTACGTGCATGAGAAGGGTCGTGGACAGTTCACCGAAAATCGCATCTACAACAATGCATTCGCGGGGATTTGGATTACGTCACACTCGGAGCCGACCATCAGGAAGAACGAAATCTTCACTGGACAACAGGGTGGTGTGTACATCTTCGGCGAAGGCAGGGGCTTAATTGAGTCGAATAACATCTATGGCAATGCGTTGGCTGGGATTCAGATTCGGACTGGTAGTGATCCGATTGTGAGGTTGAACAAGATTCATGATGGCTTGCATGGGGGTATCTATGTGGTGAGTAATGGCATTTTGGGTCATAATGTTGTGTTTTATTGATTTTTTGATCATTTTTGATTACTTTGTTTTCGTAATCATCCGTGCCAATAGCCACATTCCACAACCCCCTTTCTGGATCCTTCGAGTACTCCAAACCCACAATTTACGACTCACCGCACCCCCGTTTTTGATCTTTGCTACATTTTTTCCACTTCCTTCCCTAACAAACAAGTGTCCGTTGATTGATTTGGGTTGATGACCATCAAAGTGCCCGTAGATTTGTTTTTGCTCGTTTTATTCTTTTTTGACGTATCCATCTTGTTTAGCTTGCCGACCCGCAGGATGGATATCCATGATTGATGATGTTTAAGCTTTGGGATTTTAGTTTTTTACCATTGATGGGGATCGATTTACGAAAATAGCAAGAATATCGATGAAAGTTTGCAAATTGATGTCAAATTTCAAATTTTCAGCACGAAAAAGGCAAGGGTCTCATTGAGGAGAACGAAGTCTATGGCAACAGTCTGGCTGGCATCTGGGTGACGACCGGATCCTCGCCGATCCTTCGTCGGAATCGAATCCACTCCGGAAAGCAGGTCGGCGTCTATTTTTATGATAATGGCCATGGCTTGCTCGAGGAGAATGACATATTCAATCATTTGTATTCTGGGGTCCAAATCCGGACCGGATCGAATCCAAAAATCACCCGGAATAAGATTTGGGGCGGCCAGAACGGCGGCGTCCTCGTCTACAACAATGGGGCTGGTGTTTTGGAGGACAATGAAATATTTGATAATGCCATGGCGGGCGTATGGATCAAGACAGATAGTCACCCGGTGCTACGACGGAATAAGATTTATGATGGCCGTGATGGCGGTGTGTGTATCTTCACTAAGGGTCGCGGCATTTTGGAAGACAATGACATCTACCGTAATGCCCAGGCGGGTGTCTTGATTTCGACTGAATCCCATCCGACACTCCGTCGTAATCGCATCTTCGAGGGTCGTGCCGCGGGGATTGAGATCACGAACGGGGCCACGGCCACACTTGAAGGCAACTTTTTGTTTAACAATAAGTTTGGCGGACTTTGCTTGGCGACGGATGTGCGACCGGTGTGTAGGGAGAACCATATCTACGACAATCAAAATGCTGTGGAGAAGGCGGTTACGCGTGGATATTGTTTGTTTAAGATTAGCTCGTGTACAAGCTTCCCGATGCATGATTTCTTCCGGTAGGTTTACAGACAGCGTTTTACAGACAGCAGAAGATCATTTCACGCATGAATTGGTTGTACTTTTAGGTGTCTCACTTGCAATACGACCGATCGTAATGCCATCTGCCTGAACTGCATCAAAGTATGTCACGCCGGACACGACATTGAATTCGTGCGACACGATCGATTCTTCTGTGATTGCGGCGCCGGAACCCTCGACAAAGCCCAGTGCTGCTTGCAGACCGAAATCCGGGACAATGACACTGTTTATGACTCGGCCGTGCCGACGGAGACTGAAACTTCTGCGGTTAACCATCATTGATTGAATTCCATTCTTTCTTGCCTTTTTAGTTTTTCCTTTTTATCAACCGTATTACTTACTTTTTCTCACTTCTCATCCACAAAAAGGTGGCGCCATTCGTTTCATCTCACACGCCCCACCATTTCTATACGATGTTTCTTTTCTTCTTTGACACAACAACACCCACAGTGCTTTCGAATGCCTCACTTCACACATCCTATCCGAGGCCGTTCTTATCTTTTTCTTCTTCAACACTCCATAGAATCTTTTATATTTCCATTTCACTGATCGTATCATTTTTCAATTGATGAAAGCTTTCAAAACAAACTTTTTTGAGCATGCATAATTTAAACTTTTTGTTGCCTGGAAGGGAAGGATGGCTATATCCAAACGTGTGTACAGCTAGCTTTCACCTTGAAGCTGAAAATACACATTGTCATAAAGCTTGATTGGATTTACGTCCCTTTTGACCCTTTTTTGACATTTCCGTTTGAAACTTATGCTTATACTTTCGTGAGGGGATCAACAACAAACTTATTAATACACACATGGGTAACTCTGGTGTTGGGAGTCTTTATTCTGAAGCTTGCTCTTTTGATGATGTAGTCACAATTGGTCTGTATTGCGCATCCAAATTCCACACTTTCTTTCTAATCAGTAAAAAAAACGTAGGACGGATTTGTTGTTTACGGTCTCGAATACGTTTGGATTTTTTGATAAATTATTGATGTGATAAACAATAAAGGTTATTTTATATGTTGGTTGGATGGGTTTCATCGCGGGAATACAGTGCCGGCCAGTGAAGTGTGCGTTTTTACATTTTCGGCTCTAACTCTCTTTTAACTCGACCTTTTGGGCTGAAATTTGAAATGTGGGTAGCCTAACTAGTTGCCCACACATCCTTAATTTATGATAGGTATAGTGATCTCACAACGAAAGTTATGATAGGATGACCACGTTGACTTGCAACGCACATTTGCAGTTTTGACGAATTTTCGACTTTAAGTCGTGGTTTTACGTCACTATTGCGGTTTTAACACATTTTCAACAATTTTAAGTGTTTTAACATGTCTTTGCTTCATAGCAGCGAGACCCGACCTCGTTGAAACCGATTCCGCTCATGGTGGTTTGAGGCATTTGAAGCGTACTTCATCTCGAAGTTGCACATCGAATCTGATGAATCACAGTATACAATCGGTTTCAAGATATTATTAAAAGCATATTTGAAGAAATTGAAATGAAACATTGCATGTATCAGGGTCTGAAAGTCCACTTTCCTGGTCTTGGGGTATAAGGACGGGGCAACGGGATTCATTGTTCGGTCAAAACAAGAAGCAACTAGACTTCCTATCCTGGGTTTGTAACAAAAAACTAATGTAGTTATGCATAACTATCATTTTAAATGCAAATGGGTCATAGTAAAAGGTTAGCTGATTTCTATCGGCGCTTCAAATGTGGACTGAGTCGATCACCGAGCACTGTGGGTTTGAATATTGATTCTAAATGCTGGAAAGCAACGATCTGGTGCGCAATTTTACAGAAATAAGTTGTTTTAACTTTAATAAGCTTAAAAATGTTCAATGTGATGTCTAACTATGAGATTGCTGAGGTCACATAGCGTTTGTCGTCATGCTGGGGCACCATCTTTTGTTTAGCATTTGTAATTACGCATTACTAAGGCCTCAAAATTTTTTTCTGGGTAGATATGGTATGCCAACTACTAACTAAAGATCGTGGCAGTATTTTCGTTACCACGTAGTCGTAATATAAAATTGTTTAAGAACTTGTTTTGACCGAACAATGAATCCCGTTGCCCCGTCCTTATACCCCAAGACCAGGAAAGTGGACTTTCAGACCCTGATACATGCAATGTTTCATTTCAATTTCTTCAAATATGCTTTTAATAATATCTTGAAACCGATTGTATACTGTGATTCATCAGATTCGATGTGCAACTTCGAGATGAAGTACGCTTCAAATGCCTCAAACCACCATGAGCGGAATCGGTTTCAACGAGGTCGGGTCTCGCTGCTATGAAGCAAAGACATGTTAAAACACTTAAAATTGTTGAAAATGTGTTAAAACCGCAATAGTGACGTAAAACCACGACTTAAAGTCGAAAATTCGTCAAAACTGCAAATGTGCGTTGCAAGTCAACGTGGTCATCCTATCATAACTTTCGTTGTGAGATCACTATACCTATCATAAATTAAGGATGTGTGGGCAACTAGTTAGGCTACCCACAGTTCAAATTTCAGCCCAAAAGGTCGAGTTAAAAGAGAGTTAGAGCCGAAAATGTAAAAACGCACACTTCACTGGCCGGCACTGTACATTATGGTTAGAAATTATGACGAATGGCAGACAAGCAATGGCAATTTGTTTCAGCTGTTGGTTTGCAGAAGTTTTATCATTGCAAGAACATCAGAATGGCATATAATGTAACACGTGGTTTACACTATGTAGCTCACAGATGTTTTATCATTTTCCGTTGAAACATGCATACACAAATATGTAAAAAGGACGAGTTGATTGATAACTCTTGCAAATGCGAATAGCGTTCTTTCAGTTTTTCAATTTTGAATAATTTACAAACTAAATTAACAAAGTGCATTCTGTATGGCTTCACAATCGGAAAAAAACATATCGGCTGTGCCGTGAGGAGTGAAAAACATTGACGCTGCATTGGTCGCATTATAATATGGTGCTGTCGTCCATACCGAATGGCCGAATGACAGACATCACCATTCCGGGGAGAAAGAAGAACATAGTAAGGCAAGATGATGTTTGAAAGCACCACATCAGTATCAATTCAAGAACATATGTACAAAAAGTTTTTACAATTCGATTTATTACACTACTGTAAGTTTGTCGAGGAAACTACAATAATTATGGAACGCCTCGCAAACTGGCAAAGCATCCTGATTTGTGTCCGTCTGTTTCTAATTGGCACGGATCTGACCGCGACAAACATATTCATTTGCATCTTTATACCACTGAAAGTGCTTACATAGACTTATGGATGGTCATTGAACCCCTGAAGAAGGCTATCACAGCCCTGACTTGCGGTAATACACGTTTAAAACGTCGTTAACTGTGCAGAAATAATCGTTTGCAAATTCGGAACAGTTTTCTCAACAATATTGTCACAATTTTGCACAATAAGCTTGACAACGGGTCATACTAAACATTCCATAATAGAAAATGCATGTATTTTAAGTTAAGCCGTAATACTATATGCTGTTTTTTTCGACCCCCTTCTTTGAGGACGCGTTATTCCCACTCCAGCGAGAGATGCTCTCTCTCGTCGTCTAGTGATGGCATGTTCTCTCGTCAAGCCACCTATGTATAAAGACGGCTCCCCATAGAAGTGAGATCGCATGCAATCGGTGTTGAGTGAAAAACACGTTCCACTAATTTTTTGTAATGTTTTCAATGAAAACCAACGATTCTACCTGCCCTCGGAGCATGGTTGTGGCCATGGAGAAGTATAAATGTGCGGGTTTGTTGCCCTGAGAGGCCTTGATATATCGATTGGAAGACGAAAAAGCCCAAAAACACCAATATTCATGTCAAACAGTGTCCCTAGAGCATGGATCAGGCTTGTGAGAAGCATATTCGTTTGTGTCTGTTGCCCTACGAGGCTCTGATACACCCATGGAAGACTAAAAAGGCTCAAACACATCGATATCCGGGTCAAACAATGTCCTCAGAGCAACGATGTAACCCTTGTGAAGCATATTCGTTCGGGTCTGTTGCTCAAAAGGGTCCCCGATGCATTCATTGGAAGACAAATAAGGCTCAAAAACACCGATATCCGGGTCATACGGTGTCCTCAGAGCATCGATAGACCCCATGTAAAACATATTTGTTCGGGTCTGTTGCTCAGAAAGGGCCCCGATACATCCATTGGAAGACTAAAGGGGCGCAAAAACATCGATATCCGGGTCATACAGTGCCCTGAGAGCATCGATGTAACCCTTGTGAAGCATGTTCGTTCGGGTCTGTTGCTTAAAAGGGGGCCTGTTACGTTCATTGGAAGATTAATAAGGCTCAAAGACATCGATATCCGGGTCGAACAGTGTCCACAGAGCATGGATCAGGCTAGTGAGAAGCATATTTGTTCATGTCTGTTGCAGAGCTGTTAGCAGCATTAGCGGAGCCTCCGGCTTTGGATCCGGAGCCATTTTGAAAATTTCGAAGGCTCCGATCCGGAGCCTCGCTCTGGATCTAATTTTTTGGAGCACCCGAACCCGGAGCCTCCGGATCCGGGTCCAAAAAGCTCCGGAGCTAACAGCTCTGGTCTGTTGCCCTGCGAGGCCCTGATACATCCATGGAAGTTTAAATGGCTCAAAAAACACTAATATCGGGGTCAAGCAGGGTCCTCAGAGCATGGATCTGTGCATTGACAATCATAATAGTGCGGGTCTGTTGCCCTGAGTGAGAGGGCCCCGATACACTCATTATAAGCAGAAATAGTTCGAAAACAACAATGTCTGGGTCAAACAGTGCCTTTAGAGCATGGATTGGCCATTGAGAAACATAAATGTTCGGATCTATTGCCCTGAGAGACCCTAATACATCCTATTGGAAGACGAAACAGCCCAAAAACAGTGATATCCGAGCCGAAACATGCCTACTTTTGCGCATGTTCGTCTCAATTCGACGGATGTGTGCTCTAGAGCATGAGTCTGTGCGGTGACAAGTATGTCCTTTTGCATCTGTTGACTAATTAGATGGCTTTCGAGCACATTATAAAGATGGCAAAGCCGAAAAATAAGGTATTACGCGTTCGTCGTATACTGTGATGAAGTGACTTTTTGCAAATTCGGAACAACTTTCTCAATAACATTGTTATAATTTTGCAAAATAAGTTTCACTGTGACGTATAAAAACAATTCTGTAATAGAAAATATTTGTAGTTCAGGATAAACCGTGCTAGCATATGTGGTTTATTTCAGACCTTCACTTTGAGGACGCGTTATTCCCACTCCAGCGACATGCTCTCTCTCGTCATCTAGTGATGGCATGCTCTCTCGTCAAGCAACCTACGTGTAAAGGCGGCCTCCCATAAAAGTAAGATCACATGCAGACGAAGTTGATTAAAAATCATGATCCGAATCCGGCACATTTTTTGTAACATTCTCAATGAAAACTAATGATTCTACTCTTCGATTTTGACAGAAAAGCAATTTCCTGGAGTGAACGAGATACTTTTTTTCTATTAAGTCGTGCACGCTCATGTTCATGTATCTCCTGAAAAGTTATTACAATACTGTTTGATGGTATGTTATAGCAACAATAGAGGTGTTGAAATCATACAGTTTAGCAACTAGTTGTTGAATCAGTTCTTTATGCGTTTTGGGTGCGACTTCTTTTAAGATTATCAATCTATGTTTTCATAGTAGCAAGTTGAATAGTCAATGAAGACGGCATATCGCAGCATAAGGGTTATCGACCCAAAAAACAATGGATACTGTTTTCATTTGAATGAAGACAACCTTTTAGACCACTTGTGTGAACTTTATCGAGTCCTCATTTCCGCCTAACCATGTTTGACCTTACTAACGGCAATTTTCCCGCGATCCGCTGCATCCTTTTGTCCTTGGAGACAGTCCATAGAGTTCCATAGTGTGAATAAATGCGGATGGACCAATGAAAAAAGCTTTTGCAAAGGTCAATGCTTCCCCCGTTGAAACTATTCCTGCCCTATGCGGAATTGAAACACAGTGTCGTGCGCTTACCCCACTTCACTTCGCTTCGCGCAGTCGGCTAAATCCCCCCTTTGGCAACGAAATCCACCCTTCGCACCCCTGAACCTCACCACCACCCACGCAAATTTCACAGTTTGTATACCTGGCAGACGACTAGCGGCTAGCAACACCCCCGCATGCGCGCAAAACCAAAGCCACCAAGGAAATGCCAACCAGCTTCCATGCTTTTGGTTTCCTACTTCGCGCAGCTAGCTAGGTATGCCGTCGGCCGTTCGCCGCCCCCTCATGACTAATCGATGTTCATTCCCGAATGGCACACCTAGCCATTTCGGGGCATTGTTTTACCTTCTCGACGAAGACCCGGGCAACGATGGCAACAGTGCCGTCGGCCGCCGTCGTGTTGTTCGGGGCACCGTGTAAAGTCGAGACACGACCGATACGCTTTGAATGCCGGCGATCGGTGCCCTTCACGACGGCAAACATACCGATGTAAATGGAGACCGTCGAGAACGGCATAGAAAGTTGTCCGTGTTTTTTCTTGTCTTAACTACATACCTGTAATGGGCCTTGTTTTTGTCTGGAAAGGACAGTTTGGCGCCGCGGGCCGATAAAAGTCGCATTGGAGGGGTTCCTTCAGGCGATTGGAGGCGGTAAGACACACGTGCGGCGAGTAAACAAAGCTTCCAGCCTCCCTTAAAAGGTGGTTAGCTTTACGTCGGGGCGATCGTCGATCGATTCCGACGCGTATTTCCTTATTTCGGTGATGCATTTTTGAATGGAATTTCACCATCTGTGTCTTTTATCATAAAAATGTTCATTGCTTATTATGATTCACCATGTTGTCCCTACTCAAATCAGTCGTCTCACTGACCGCCTTGAGCAATCGATAAGCAACCCCTTGGTCCCTCCATTCATGACTGTTTGATCACTTTTTCTCGAAATGGCTGCTCTGCTTGAAAAAAGAAAAGACATTAGACGTGACATGCTTCATTGCGTTTAGTTTTCGTCGCGGTTCTAACATAAGATGTGAGGCCCAAGGTTAGTTATGGTCATTCAATCGTACATAGCCCTTCCGTATTCCCTCAATTGGTCATTCACGCAGTTCAATAATGTTATGAATCGCGTGAATCTGTAAACTAGAGCCGAGAAAAGCCAGTCTGAGTAGTACGATTCATCATCCTCGGCTGGTCCTGTCCCGTAGGAAGTGCGATGACACATCTTTTGATAGCATTTTAGCCTTTTTTGGGGCTCTGTGCTTCGTCATTCACCATGCTTTTTGACTTGCCGCAAGTTTTGTGCACTTTCATTCCTCCATTTTTTCCTAAATGCCTTTGTCGGCATGCGTCGTTAAGTAAATCAACTTTGTTAAACGAACGTTTTAAGAGAAGGGTTTTCCGGATTTTGTCGTTTTACGCGTCATTGACGGCACTAATGAGTATTGTTTTGATGTTTGGGCACGTTTTTGACCATTGTTTTGTTAACTCGATGCCAGTTCCGACTCCTTTGACTGATATGTGCACCATTATACAATTTCCCCCAACAACCCCACCGGTTGCTTGACCACTGACCGATCAATGAATATGCTTTTGCACAACCTCCCTCCGTCGTCCGCGTTAGCAAGCCCCAGCGGAGCACCGTCATCGACGTAAGGGTTATGTAAATTTCGTTCATTCGGCAATGTTTGCTCTGCCGGCAGTCGTCTTGCGCGGCCGACAATTTCACTGAAACCCCCACCGCTCTTTTTGACTTTGTCCAGCGGGCTATACCTGTGCGACAAGCCCTGGAGGTCTGTTTCGGGTAGTAGCTCTGGAGGGGGGTCATCTGTTTTGCGTGTACCTGTAGGGTTCAGCTGGAGGGCTTTATTGTTGGTTTCGGTACTTCCGGTTTACAACCAGCGTGACTTTTACCTTGTTAATGTCCAGTTTCGCTTTATGATAACTTTTTTGTGTGATTATGCCCAACTAATGCCATTTTAGAGCAATGCTATTATTCTCCCCAAAAAGGATATTTACTGCCACTTGATTTCCGTCAAACTACACTACTTGACGGCACAATGCCGCGCCTAAGGCTGCCAATCTTCATACTTATTCTTTTTGGGGTTGTTTTCATCGAATTCCCATCAGCATGGCCATCAGTTGCCGCAGCTCAATACATAGCCGAGCCAGTCGTGCCGGTCCGGAACCCCGGGCAAATGCCATTGCCTCCGGGCATTGAAGTCCCCCATCAACGGATCAAAAACACGATTGGGGGAGTTTACTCACAAAATGTGACGCTCTTCTTTCGGAATAGCCCTTATAGGGTTGCCAGTGAGCTGATTGTCGAGGAAGGCGCTACAATAACTATTGAAACGGGTGTACAGATCTACTTTGATACGGGTGTCGGCATGAAGGTTTGGGGCACGATTCATGCTGTGGTGGGTTTTTTGGGTTATTTGATAGGCGGAAGGATGGGACTGATAAGGGATTTACAGGGTAATGAATTCGCGCACATTGAAATGCTTCCATTCCAACAGCAACTGAACTATGATGAATCTTTTCCGGAATTTAAGCTAATCGATGGTCCGACTGTCCGGCAGGGACGGTTACAAGTCAAATTTCGGGATCGATGGAGGGGTGTTTGCACGCAATTGACAAAGTAAGACACATTTTGATTTAAAAAATTCTAAATGACGGTTTCAGTTGGACATCGATCGATACCGGTGTAGCTTGTAAATCGATGGGCTATTCTGATGGCAGTTTCTATCGATGGTATCGCCGAAACAATGACACCTACCCCTTCGTGATGCCAAAACCCGATTGTCTCCCGACCGCTCGTAATCTCTGGGATTGTGAGGGCTTCAGCAAATCGGACAATATCCCCCTCAGCGAGAATCTGTGCCAGGGCGAAGACGACATCGGACTGTATTGTTGGGGACGGCCAACGTTCACTGGCTGGGCTAAACATTGGAAAGGGTTGCAAATCTATTCCTCACCATATCACTATGTTCATGATGATCCGGACTATGTCAGTGTGGCACGGGAGAGTAATAGTCGGTTGGAGTTTATTGATATACTGTATGCTGGGTATGATGGGTATGTTTTAGCTTCAAACTTTAAACAATTTTATCAAAATGAAAAAAATCTAACTTCAGTCAAACCAAAAACGTCACCCCGGCCCTCTACATTGAAGGCGTTCCACCCTTAATGAATGGCCTACGTATCCAACGTTCCGCCCGTGATGGCATCTTCCTTTATCAACCGACTGGCCCTATTGTAATCGCAAACTCCACCATTTCCCACAATCGCGGCCATGGCATTTCCATCTATAACACGACCGATGGTCGAGCTTTTATCAACATGACTCGAATCGAAACAAACTACGGTGATGGCATTTTCTATCAGCAACGTCAAGCCGGAATTAACCTTGTCCGATCACTCGGGAATCACGCTCAGAGCAGTTACTTTGAAGAGGAAAAACCACGCCTTGATGCTTGTTTAATGCATGAAATTCCGCCGAATTTGTTCTTTCCACACATGATTCGCATGTTTCTACGTAATGGCACTATCATTGATCCTCAGATGCCACCGAATTGTTGGCTTATGATAAGTTTGCCAAGGCGGTTACCGTATACTTATACCGTGCAGTTTCTTGGGGTCAGTAACTTCAATCCAAACAGTCTACAAACGAGAAGTGATTTGGTCATTTGCGATGGCAGGCCGCGGGAAAATGTGTGCAGTGATGAACGATATCGTATTCCGATCAAAGATGGCGTCTTTCCACAGTCTGTCAGCTTCCGAAGTGCTGGGAATCCGATCTATATGGCCTTGGAGCATGATTTGGGTCCATTCCCTACTGGAAGGGTCTTCGGTGACGTGGATCTACTCTTCAAAGTTTATGCATCCGTCGAGCATAAGGCCTTCTACGGGTTGAATGTCACCAATTCCTACATTGCTAACAACACGAATCACGGAATTGAGGCGCTGATGATCCGCGAACGGACTGGCTTGTCGAATGTGACTGTCGATGAAAACCAAGGCATCGGATTCTACGTGCATGACGGGGCTGCCGATATCTGGGTAAATGACACATCAATGTCATACAACTGGGTTGATGGAATGAATGTTTCCTACGCTGGTGGATCGATCAATATCAACGGATCGAGATTCATTGATAATCACTGGCGCGGATTCGCATTCCATGCTAATACGACGATTCCGTTCATGGCATTACGGCAGGAAATTATCATCAAGGGTCGACCAGCAAATAATATCTTCTATCTGCCGACTATTTTTAAGGGAAATCTTTGGGGTGGTGCTGTCATCGGAAACTACTGCATCCCAGACAGTGGCCCTTCTTTCAAGGATGATGGATTCGCGCCGAAAGTGTTTGTGAATTGGGTTCAATTCATCCAAAATAGGAAACATCCCGCTTTGGAAGTGTTTTCCTGTCGAAGCTATGGTGTCCGTCAGGCAACCGTCGATATCACTGGCAATGTGTTTGAATCGAACACCGAAGTAACCCTACGTATCCAACCAGCAGTGAATCTCGCGGCAACGATAAACTCAAACCAATTTTTGAATAACAACTATTCGGCACTGTTAATTAAGAATTCTGATCATCCGGAACTGGCTAATAGACCGGCTGATGTCACGATAGCAAAAAACTCGTTCAAATTCAACTCTGGGCCGTTTATTGTTAATGTTGGCCTGAACGAAGATGCCCCCTTGCAACGGATGATCTTCAATCAGCAGAATGAGATCAGGGAAAACTATGTTTACAACCCGTTCCCTGGGCTGAAACCCCGAAGCACGCCGTATGCCGCCATGGTCGTCAGTAGCAGTAACATCAAGATTGCGAGGAATTGCTTCAACAATCCGAAAGCGGAATATGAAATTGGAACGGAACTCGGTGAACATGCTAAAATTATTGATGCGCGGGAGAATAATTGGGGGTACTCGAAGCCGGAGAATTTTATGCATCGGATTTTTGATCAGGTTGGGTTTATTGATCGAAATTTTGTTCATTGCGGCTTATTTGTGCCATTTTTCAGTTCAATCGCTACTCCCTGGCCACCATCGACATCAACCCATTTGCTGCTGTCTGTAACCAACGCAATCCCCACATTACCTACACCCAGGAGTATTACCGTACATTCCGAAATGACCGTCAACCCTTTGTCATTGGTGGCACTATTTATGAAAACTATGACCTCACGGCATCGAAGTACACTGTTATTGATGACTTGCATGTCGTCCCCGGCGCGAAGCTGTCGATTGCACCTGGAACTGTGTTGGAATTCATGAATGGCGTCGGCATGCTTGTCCAAGGCGAGCTGATAAGAAGCGATTTCACTGATTCACCGCTACCTGTCGTCTTTACATCGAAAGTCAATGAAATTCCTCGACGGGATAACATCCGCCTCGTCGATGAAAATGGCAACGATGACGTCCTTGAAGGCAGGTTGGAAGTTCTCGTCGATGGCCAATGGGGCACTGTATGCAACCGATCCTGGACGGCACCCTTGGCCGAACTCGCGTGCCATCAGCTGGGTCTCACCATGGATCCGATGTATTTTGAAAACTGGAGAACATACGTCTCCCAAGGTGATTTGCCGATGCTCATGGACAACATTCGATGCGAGGAAAATGATATCGACTTGACGAAATGCCGCTATGATGGAGTCTTTCACAATGTTGCCGCGGGCTGTGATCCCATCGCTGTCGTTGGGCTTCGATGTGCGACGCCGTATTGGGCTGGAGTTCGGTACTCGTTGCTCGCCAATCCGCCAACTGTTACCGGTCAGATTACCATGAACAATTGGCTGATTGAAAAGGCTGGCTTGTACGACTTTCGGAAAAGTATCTTCACCCCGGCACTTCAAATTGATTGGAATTATCACAGTTTTTCCAATATTACGGTGCGGAACAACTTTTACGAGGGAATCGACATTATTTACAATGATTTGACGAAAAAGCCAGCTTTGCGGAATGTTTTGATTACGAAAAACCGTGGCAATGGATTGCGGCTTCGGTCGATGGGAATCACAATCGAAGATGTCGTGATTGAACAGAATGAAAACGCTGGAGTTAGGTTCGATCCACAGATAAGCCGAGCTCAACAATCGGATATCGTGACTTGGCTGGATCGACGGGAACAGCCAGACCTGGAGGCTAACAATGTGTTCCATATTCCGAATAGCAGTGTTAGTCGATTGGAAGTGTTTGAGAGTCAGTTGAATCAAAGGAAATTTATCGTGGCCAAAGCTAATACTGAATGCCCTTCGGGTAAGCTTGCCGTTTTACTGATTGATTCAAAGTTTGATAAACACCCATTTCAGTTCTCTATGAACCCTGTGATTACTCCATCGAGTTGTACTCAACCGGGCATGAATACGGTCTCAGTGCCAAAATGGCAGTCCAAATTGTCAATCGTCCAAATCCTGACGGCGATGAGGATGCCATCCTTGTCGATGCCGAAGCAGGGAAGCAATGGTCCGTCCGAAAGAACACGATTCAGTTTCCGGTTGTTTCGGCTGGGCGAAGATTGACTTTGCGGTATACGAGATCCTTCGGGGAACCAAAGTTGATTTTGTTGGTGCTGTTTTTGGATGGTAATTTCAACTTCAATCGATAATGTTATCATTCAGCCATTAACTCCGTTTTTCAGCCCAAGAATACCTCGATCGTTTCGTCCACGTCTACGAGAGCGTCATCCAAGACAACCAATACGGTGTATCTGCCGTGCATTACAGCAATCTAACATTTGAAGATGGCACAGTTCTAAACCGGCACACAAATGAGAAATTATGGTTCCAAAAGGTCAATTTCACGCGAAACAGTGACGCTGTTGTTTGGATCAACTCGCCACAGCATGATGTTTTGCCGGATACACCCATTGCTGAGGTTTGTTTTGGCATCCGAAGGCTAAGAAAATTGAAATGAAACTTACATTGGTTTCAGATAACATGGCACATTGACAACTGCTCCGTGCATCACAACACCGGGCCTATCATTGACACACACCGAGATCTGTTTGCTTCTGCCAATGTGTTTCATTGGAATTTCTGGTCGAATACATTTGCCAACAACAGCCGTAGCGGTGTACATGTCCTTCTCCCGGATACATACAACCTTTTGGCACGTCAGGAGCACAGTTTCCTCATGACGGAAAACCGCTTCCAATCGAACAGAGATTTTGAAGTTGAACTGGGTGGATATTTCACATTCGCTAATATTTCGTCCAACAATTTCACTGACAACTTTGCTGCCAATGATTATGGCATTTTGACGCTTCGTGGCATGGAGAAGCGTCTCATCCTGGAGCATAATCGATTTTACGATAATTGGGGCCACTGGCTGGTTAAAATGGATATATCCAGCTCTTCGCTGAGATTTGCCGGCGACCATGTGCCAGCCTACATCCAGTACAACTATTTTGAGCGAAACTTTTTTATCACAAAAGTTGATGATTATGTGGATACATGGCCGAGGAGCTTTGCTGTCGGAGTTTTCGGCGCACAAAAAGCCGATGTGCATTTCAATCGATTGAGCAATGCTTTGATGGATTTTGAGGTTGTTGCTGGGTGTACTGTAGGTTTTTGGCTCTTATCTGTAAAACAGATTTGTTCAATGTTGTCTTTTCAGCCACATTTGCCCGGTTTTGATTCAATGAACATAACCTTCAATTGGTGGGGTCCTAACAGTGATGGTGCCATTCCTCAACGCATTTTTGACATGGATGATCGGAATTCCTATACGATCGGTGATTACAGTCCGTATTTCTCGTCGAGAGAAAGGTTCAATGATTATTGGTGGGATTGGAAATATGTGGGTCCAGCTGATTTGGAAATTCTGTTTTTCATGAATACATTTTGCAGGCCCAATTGTCCCACGCATCCTACGATGAGCCGAGTCCTCACGACCTCCATGGTCGCATGTATCAGTCGAAAAACCTGACGCTCGAACCGGAACAATGGTACAAATTTCCCTTCTTCTATCGCCCCTTCCGGCCATATCGGATCACTCGTGATTTGACCATCATGCCTGGGGCAACGTTGTTCATTGAGAAGAATGTCGAAGTCCATGTGTATCCAAATGTTCGAATTCTCGTCCTCGGTGACCTGATTGCCGATGCGACCCTCTGGCAGCCGATTCGATTCTTACCGGTCAATGCGACTGAAATTTTGATCGAAAAAAGTATGATGGAATCACGAAACAAGCGAAGTGTAGTCAAACGGCCACGACATCGCGCTTTCAGTGCGGAGTATCGCCATATGGAGTATATTCGGAAAAAGAGACGGTAAATCTTTCTTGGCGAATAAATTTTTGCTATATTTTATAGTTTCAGCGCCGGTTTCGACCCCGTTTTCAAACAATTCCCTGTTCTCCGACGTGATTGGCCATTCTTTCAAACCTTTGACGTGTCCCTTACTTCCAATGGCACGATCCCCGGACGCTCTGGGTTCCTCCAAATCTACAATGCCACCTCAGGTGAAGTCGTGCCATCGTGTGATCGACAATTTACTCGGCGAAATGCCCAAGTCGTGTGCAAAGAGCTCGGTTACCCTACACAAAATGTGTACCATTGGCTGACTCCGCGATGGGATTACAATCCACAGATTAGATTAGTCAAAACCTACATGGAACCAAGGGAATGCATTGGCACTGAAACACGCTTGGATCAATGTAATCTCCGCCTGACTGGGAATGATTCAATGTGGATGTGTATGGACAATGAGCATTTCAATTATGTCCATTGTGGCACGAATACGAGCTTGACAGAAGATTTCTATGGCCATTGGGGTGGAATTGCTTTTGCGTCGGAAACATTGGAAATGGATACTGGTGGTGGGCGGGATTCATCAATGCTCCGACACGTGGAAATCGTCGGCGGCGGCCAAGTCCATAATGACTCATTCCAGGCGGCTGCCCTTACAATAATCCGACGGAATCCCATCCTTGAAAACACAAATGTCACAAATTCCTCCATGCACGGCATTCAGATTATCAGCCCCCGGGACAGTATTATTTTGACCCGACTCAATGTATCAGACAACAGAGGCCAAGGGCTTTCGATTCTAACGGCAAATCTACGCGCTGCCAATGATCGATCTCCCATTCCAAACGAACCAATGAATATACCGTATCACGCGCCCGGATTGTTGGATATCTGCTCGGCTGGGAAGACCCTTCACATCCGGAATCGAATCATTGTCTACTACAAGTATGACAGTGTCCCTGTGGATTGTGTCAAAGTGTTCACATCTTCTACGAGAAAACTTGGATTCCGGTTTCTGCAGGCGAATTTATACGGCGCCACAAATGGTGTAGGCCGCTCTGATGCATTATCCATATATTCGGATGCAAGTTTTACGCCGGCGAGTCTGATACAGCGATATACTTCAACGTCGAATTTCGCTCAAACCGTGTTACCCATCCAAAGCAACAATCTCGCCATGCATTTACGGGGTACCGCTGCCGACGGCGACTATGGATTCATCGCGGAGGTGAGCGTCTTGCCAACGACACCGGATGCTCGATCGGTTGAGGAAGTGTCGCTCCTGAACTCCCGAATGATCAACAACGATCGTGGAGCATTCGCGTATCAAAGCACGGGTGAAGTCGGGCCAAGAATCATCATTGAGCAGTGTAGTGTTATCAGTAATGGATACTTCCTCTACGGCAACATCAGTACGAGTACACAGGCCATGGAGTTGCATTTGCATAATACTTTGGTAAGATTGTCAAATTAATAAAAAGTGCCAATAAAAGTGTTTTTTTAGATGATGCTCTTCCGTGCCAACGCACTTTGGCACAATCGAGGGGGTCTCCTCGTGTCTGCGCAATCGTCATCCGCCGTGGCACAACTCAATATTGTCATTAAGAACAGTGCTTTCACATCGAATTCAAACTCAACGACCTTGGCCTTCCTCGGAAATAACTACCAGAAAGTATCCCTTCTCAATAATGCCATCGCACGGAACTATGCCCTGTATTTCGATACCTGCTTGGTTCATGGCATGTCGACGAATTTCACCCGAAATTTGATCACAAACAACACTGGATTGAACATTGTCGACACGTTTGGGTATTCGAGGGTTTCATCAGATTCCCAAATCTTCGAACACAACTACTTCGAGAATAACCTTGCCCTGGGTCATGAGCTACAGTACAAGGAGGGCTTTGGATATCAGCCGACTGCCTGGTTGGAGGAATTTGATCTCCGGCCGAGATGGAAGCGCGGCACTTTGATGGAGGCTGAAAGCTTAACTTCAAAAAATACACCCAACAATCAACGAGTTCGACGCCAAGTGTTATCCCAAACTGGCATATCCTACGATTGGTGGACGCACGTCGGTGCCGACACGGGTCGATATCGGTCGACGGTGTTGGCCGGAAGCTCGCATCAAAAGTTCCATAACAATGTCTTCAATAACCCGTTGAATCCTTTTGAATTGACGACCTCTCTGCAAACTCAGTTTGACAGTGGTGCCATCGACGCCAAAGACAACTATTGGGGATATCCTGGCACTCAGGGTGTTGCCAGCGGCAAAATTCGGGATCAAAGCGACTTTCCCTATTTGATTAAAGTTGACTATGTGCCGGTGCTCGACTCAAACACGTCCCTCATTGAAGGAGACTGTCCGGCGGGATGGTTCCAAGCCGGTGTCGAGGAATTCAAGTCGTGCTTCTTGTTTGTCGGCGCTGCTTTGACGTATGAGCATGCCGTCCAGTTCTGTGAGGAAATGGATGCCTTTTTGCCGATTCTACGCGACGATGATCCGAGGCAGAAGGAAATCGCTGCCCGGATCGATGATTTTGCTCAACGCTACGTCGCTGATGCCGAAAGATACCACAGCTTCGGCGGGATTTATGATATCCCGGTCTGGATATCCAGTGTGACAATCCCATCTAATCAGTGTGGACACATGTCGAGTAAAACGTCAAGTATCGGTGAGCAGAATTGTAACAATTTGTTGCCATTTGTCTGTGAAAAGGGCACGAAGCCATACTCGGAGCCTGTTTTGTGGCGGCGTGATATCATTTTATTCGTTGTCCTGGTCGCCGTTTTGCTGCTACTGTTGGCGGTGCTCATCATTGGTTGGTGTGTAAAGTCGAAGCGCCGAAGCGATGATCATATCAGTAAGCAACACTACATTCGAGAAAGTATGCGTCGGCACAAGGAACATCCACGCATTTTTGGCAATGAACAACCATTTGCCGATGGCAAGGGCTCTGTTTTCGTGAATCCGGGACCCGAAAAACTGAAACGCCAAGCTGGAAAGAAGCCGCCCAAACCCGTGTTAGCCCATCCACCAGCAAGCACGATAACACTGTCAACGGCGACCGCGAGTACATCCGCATCGGGGTCATCGAGATCGACGGCATCCACGGACACGTACACGAAGACAGCCGTGGACTCCTTCTCCACGGATGAATACACGGCAACGAGTTACACCGGTGCCGGAACCCTTCCAGTCCGAAACCTCGTGTCATCTACGCCGAATCCGTATTCTGAAATTTCGACCTTCCGGGGAATCCGACAACCGAAACTAGGATCTCGACGCGATACCGACCTATCCGTGACGACAGAATCCAGTTGTTCGACATGTAGTGGCATTTATTCAATGCAAACGTGTACGTGTGCATGTGAATCTGTCACGACGGATCGAGCATCAATGATCACCGAAGAAAGCTCAACGTATACATCGGGATCGAGTTCACGATCTTCTGGTTCGACAATAACCGAGAGGCCATTGCTGGGTCGGAATGTCGTGTCGGGTGGATTAGATCGATCCGGGCGTCAGCCGAGTATCGGCACCTTGAGGGTTAGCAGTCGCCCTGATCTCAGCACTAATCGGTATGTTTTTTCATATATATTTACTATCAATTTCAAATTTTAACCCTTATAATCCGTTTCAGCTCCGCCGGTGACTTCTTCCGTGGAAGCGGCCGAACCCTGACTCCTTCTCGCTCGAATCCTTCCATTTATCAGCCACCGATCCCCGCCGCAATACCTCGCGTACCGTCAGAAGCCCCGATGGTCGAAACCTATGATCGGGAGCCGAGTGCAGCTCGTCGTCCACGTCCCATCAGTGGACTCACGCAAACAGGCCATGTCCCTGTCTATTTTCCCAATCCCGAGCTCCAACACGTCTTCGGGCATAGTTCTCGGACTGTTTCCGCTGCGACATCACATTCGGCATTGAGCAGTCCCGCGCCAATGACGCCCGTGAGTCCTGGACGTCCTCGATATCCGCCACCAGCATCGCCGACGGCTTTACGCTCCGCAATGAACACGTTTAACTCGCCGCAAAGAAGTACGAGTCGAAGCAGCCTTCATGGCTTGGTCAATGCTTTGGAAACGTCGATGTAAATGTTTTGATTTTGATTGTTTTGTATTGGGTACATGATCTCAGAGCTTTGTTAATATTATTGTTTTTAGTTATGTTGAATAAATTGTTATTGTTAATGAAAGATGTATACTTTGGTGATAACGTGTGTGATCCACCTATATCCATAAATCTGACTTCACTTTTCTAACCATAAATGTGCTTGATGTTTGAAAATTGCACTTCCTCGATAACGTCAACAACCACCTACTTGCCATCACTACACCTTTCATTATGCAATCAGAACATACCTGTCTGTTTCTAGTTTTCACATTGAAAGCTATATCCCCTAATTTCACCCCCTGCTTTATGATATAACAAACTTTACATTAGTGCTTCCTCCCCTCACATTGAGCTTCGTGAATGGTTCTTATGACTCTTAGAAGTTGATTTTTGTTGCAAATCTTCTTTGAATGGAGGAGTCATTGAGTGACTTTCCCTCTTATATTCCTTCCACAGATCCATCGCGCCATGGATATATGTCTCTCCGTTCCACGGACGGGTACATCATCCGGGTAATTGCACAGCCGGCTGGCTGCTGGCTGGCGCCATCTACCAGTTGAGCACGTACATAGACGGCCTTCCAATAGTTTCACATCCCAAAAAAAGGACTGACTTGGAATCCGCCCCTCCGACCGACGTACATTATGATCGTCTTAAGGTCAGGATTAGCCTCATTTGCCGTCATAGCTGTCAAGCGGTAGTCGTCGTTGTCGGCGTCGTCGGTGTCATCGTTGTGATTGTATAACACAACTAGGCCGGTTCCAGCCATTTGGAGCTTTCTACAACTTTCGATTTTTTGTCCATCAATAACCTACCCAAAATGCCATCCTTTCCCTTTATCTTCCCCATGTGCTTTGCCATCATCACCGTAACACTGTTCAACCCCACGATGGCCATCTTTTTCGGTGGTGGTGGCGGCGGCGGTGGCGGCTGTGGGTGCCAACAATCATGTGCGCCACCGCCAGTTTGTGCCCCTGCTCCCGCATGTGCTCCTCCACCCGTGAATCCTTGTATCGGTGGTGGCGGCGGTTTCGTTGGTCCCGTCGGCGGAGGCTACGTGCCACCCTCCGTTGGTGGTGCCTATGCCGTGGCACCGGGCGGCGTCGGCGGATACTCCGGTGTTCCCGTGCCAGTCCGTGTGCCAACATCATATCGTGGCGGTGGTGCCTACGTGTCTCCTGGTGTGATTGCAGCCGCCAAACGAACATCCAATGTGCCAAAAGGTTAGTCAAATGCCATTGTAATATCCCCCAAAATGCCATAATCTCTCAAGCAACCCCCACCCGTATTAGTAAAGCCGACTAAACTCGCGGGCAGACCCATTCTTTCTAGACACGACAAGCTATGAATCCGACGATTTCCGTGACGATGCCAACGGCTTCGAGAATGGCAGTAGTCATCCACCACCCAACTTGAAAGTTGCCGATGTTTCGGCCGAAGCGAAGGAACTCGAAGCCTACGACAACTATAAGAAACGATATTTGGCGCTCAAAAATCTCAGAGTAAGTCAATTCTTTGCCCCGATGCCGCAACTGAATCATTTCAGAATCGCCGTCTGCGCCAACTATCCGCCCCGAACGTCCATAACGACTCCACCATCCCCTTGACGACCCAACCAAGCGTGTGTAACAATGATAAGTTGGCCAAAATCATGTCAAAGGTAGGCATAACTACCGTTTACCTTCCTAAAAAGTGCCATTTCAGTCCATCGTAAACGACATATCCGTCTCCAAGCGCCTCGTCCGAAAAGCCACCGAACTCGCATTCGATGGCCGCAAGTTTGATGTCATCTGTGCCACAGGTGATTTCAGCTACAGTATCTACGCCGAACACTACTGTGAAATTACTCGAGGCAATGTGACTTGTTTTGCCTTCATCTGATCCCTTTTTGAAAAGCTTTTGCCTGTAAATAGATGATAACTGTTTATAATAAAATGAAACAACAAAGAAAAATCAAAACAAAGAAAAAATCAACAAAGGTTACAAAAGTGAAAAAAATCAATTTTTAGCGGCCTTCTTCTTGAGCTTCTTCAGATCAACGCCAACATCGCCAGACGTATCCGCACTCCTCTTCAGTCTCGGCTTTTCCTCCGGTGCCACGAATGCCGCCGCCCTCGCCGCGTGTCTTTGCTTTGTCTTCTCGCTGTGGGTGCCTTCGGTAGCGTGTTTCTCGGCGAGCTTCTGCTTTTCCTTCATTTTCTCCGACATGAAATATTCACCCGATTCGAGTTGCAAATCAATCTTTCTCGGGAGTTGAGCCGGCGGGAACGGCGTGTAGGCGGCCTTCTTCTTCCACGACTCCTTCTTCTTCTTCTTAGCCATACGCGTCTGTTTCGATGTTTGCACCTTCTTCTTGAACTGTGGCAAGAACCGCTCCCAGTTTTCATTCTTGAGTTCCTCATTGCTCTGCAACTCTCGCTTGATCATCAGCGTTTTGATGTTGTAGATGGGGTGAATGTTGCGCATGGCATCTTCCACAATGCTCCGAACATCCTTCAATCCAGCGTAGGGTCCAACGGCAGCCACAGTTCCACCCTGAATGACGACATAACATTGGGTAAGGAGTTCAATAGCTTTCAGCGTGGCGCCATCCTTGCCGACGAGTCTGGCGCGGCGTTTGACGAAGCGTTCCTTGTTGCTGACGAGTGATGCGATCTTGATGATTTCACAGGAAGTGTCATCCCTCAGCACCCGGACAGCATGTTCATAGGGGACGGATCGGGCAATCAGTTTGATGACGTCACGGGCTTTGAGGAGAACGTAAGGATCCCAGGTTTTTCGAGAAGTTCGGACGGTCATTGTACCTGAAGTTCAACTGTGAGAAACCGACAAAACATGGAAATGAAAGAAAACATACCTTCAACCAAATCCAAATCCGCCTTTAAGTGATGCTCCTCAAAAGCCTTCTGAACCAACGGCCACACTTCCTTGATGTACTTTTCGCGATACTTCGGGAAAAGCGTAGCAAAACTCGATTCTTCGATGAGCCCAGCGGGATTGTCTTCAGCAGAAAACGTGCCAATGTTCCACCATTTTGCATCCTTTCCTGGAGGGAGTTTCACAGATTCATCTCCAGTGACGGCGTGCAGGCTGGCATTGGTCGAATTTGACACAATCTTTGGCTTCTTATACTCTTTGCCCATCTTTACAACTAAAGAAACAACATTACACAAGTTTGAAGTCAAATTCAATTATAAATATAAATGGCAATCATAACCAATGTTCCACCACCAAACCGTACACAAAATTCATCAGCTTTTATAATAAAAACCAAAATCCACACAATAATTACTTCATAACAATCCCCTTATAACGGGAAAAACGCCATAAACTTTTGAAGCATAGCTTGAAATACAAAAGAGTCAAAATAAACAACGATTAACCTCAATGTGAATGATACTTTTGTCGAAGACAGAGGAAGGATAACGCTGATAAATAACGTCAATGATAGACTCAACAAGAACGAATCAAATGAGGAGAAAGAGGCAAATTCGACCCGAATCGCGAAAACCGCGAAAGGTCCTTTACTCGATGACTTTCACGATCTTGCCGATACCAATAGTCTTGCCCTCGTCGCGAAGAATGAACCGACCCATTGCGGCGAACTCTTTGAAGGTGTCCAGACAGAAAGCTTCCGATGATTCGAGTCGCATGACACACTTTTCATCCTGCTTGACGAACTTGGCTCGTTCCTTCGCGCCGGTCTTCTTGTTGAATTTGCAGATGATCGTTTTGACGCTGACTTCCTCCACCGCGGATTGGAGATGTAGCACGCAGGTGTAACCACTGGTGATGATCGATTTGTGTTCAAGGATGACGACTTCGGCATCGAATACTTTGCCGACCTTGCAGGGGGCTTCGGGTGAACAAATGACGAATCCGGAGAGAATGTCGCTTTCTTCGACGCCCTTCAGCTTCAACTTGACGTTGTCACCAGCAACGACTTGTTCCACGTCCTCATCGTCGCAAAGTGTTTGGAGCACTTGGACGGTGGTTCGGTTCGGCATGATAACGAGACTCTGACCCTTGGTGATAACACCGGATTCCATCTTGCCGATGACCATAGTACCCATGTCCTGAAATCGGCCAATACATTCAGGTTGCACGAAAAACAAAAAGTGTAAAAACATACGCTGTATTTGTCGCAAACAAGCATTCGCACCGGGCCACCATAATCACGGCTAACCTTGGCCAAATTATCCATAAACTCGAGGAAGCATTGTCCTTCATACCACGAAGCGACACCAGATGGTCGTTCCTTGAGGAAAGCACCAGTCAAACCGGCACAAGGAATGTAGGTAATATCAGTCTTCGGGTTGAATCCAAGTTTCTTGAGGTACGGGCTGAGCTTTGCTTGGATCTCGTTGTACCTGGAAATGACAAATTTGAAGTAAATAATGCAAATTAATACTCCAATAGGTTGTGCCAAGCAAGGGAAAAACGTCTGAGACCGGGCGGAGGGGCCAAAATGGACGAGCCAAAGAACATCTTCCTCGAAAACGTCGTCTACTACCTCCTGTCAATCGTCCAACTACTTGTGGCCGCAATCGTTGCCGCTCTGACACTTTTTGTTGTGCAAAGCTTTCTAGCATTTTTAGATATTTTTGTGCGCGCGTTCAGTGTATGTTTTAAAAAGTTGTTACGGTAAATGAGTACACATTTACAGGCAAGCACATCATACTACTCACATGACCACAACAATAGTGATGCCACAATATGCGAGCATCGCTGTAAAACGCAGATTGTCCATTTTTGGCAGAGCTACAAGGCGTATGAAAAGCCTCCAAAAGCTGTCTATGTCACAGGGAGCTTTGTGGAATGGGAAGCGCTTTTTGAGTTGAATGAAATTGAAACCGGCGTGTTTCATCTAGCACTACGACTACCTCAAGGACATCATCGATTTCGATTCGTCGTGGATGGGTATTGGTTTCTAGATGACGGATATCGATTGGAAGCTGATGGGGACGGGGAATTACACAATGTTGTACATGCATGATATGATAAAGAGGGGCTTTTGGCCGAATAAACTATTGACAACGTTTGAATTTGATCTACGGGGGTAAAGCTCGTCAAAACATACCTCTCTTCCTCCCAGTTCACAGTGGAATCGTCCATTTTGTTGACCAAAATAACCAAATGCTTGACACCATTAGTCTTGACCAACATAGCGTGTTCTCGTGTTTGGCCACCACGCTCAAAGCCGGTTTCGAATTCACCCTTTCGGGCACTGATCACAAGCACAGCCAAATCAGCCTGCGACGCGCCGGTAATCATGTTTGGAATGAAGCTCTTGTGCCCGGGAGCATCAAGAATGGTGAAATGCTTCTTCTCAGTCTCAAAGAAAGCACGACCAACTTCGACAGTCTTGCCCTTGGCACGTTCCTCGTCGTTCGTATCCATTGCCCAGGACAAATACCACGATTCACGGCCCATGTCTTTCGCTTCACGTTCATACTTTTCGAGAGTTCGCTTGTCGACCATGCCCGTGAGGAACATCAGCTGGCCGCAGATAGTAGATTTACCGGCATCGACATGACCAATGAAGACAACGTTGAGATGTTCTTTCCGGTTCTTCTCGATGTCCTCTGAAAGTTGGTAAATTAAAACTTGCCATACTCACTTTGAATGATATCTACGACTAATTCGCTTTACCTATGAAATCCAAAATGTTTAATCTGCGTTTCATTTTTAAAACCACCATGAAGTACAAATGAAAATATGCAGAATGCACAACCCGACCGAATTCAAATCCAAACCACGTACAACAATGTGTTTGATAAATGCAATGAGCCTTTTTGTTATTTTTGCACCAGTTTTCGTGGCACGGTTAATGCGCTCCAATAAAACTTGCGTTTACGACCTTCAAAAATAGCTATTTCAGCCGAAAGTATTATGACACTCGTTCCCAAACAATGAAAAACGCTTTTGGGAGAGATTAATTGTGGTCAATGACTAAACTTTGAGCTGCGGTTTGAAGCTCACGCTTCGGATCAAAACAGCGAGAAAAAAAGCGCGGTGTGATTCGAAAAAAACAAAACGTACCAACATTGACGGGTGGCAGCTTCGGGCGGACCTCCTCGGCAGGTGTGGCCTCCTCTTTGGCGGGTTTGGGCGATTTCTCGATTTTGGGGGCGGGAGTAGAGTCCTCTTTCTTGGGCTCACTTTTGGCTGGAGCGGGTTTCGGCTTCGACGGTGCAGGGGTGGGAGTTTCATCTTCCCAAGCTATAAGTTACACTGTCAATGCGGAACTAACAAAAGAGTGAACGTGGTTAACAATGTGGGTAAAATGGGGTTACGACTTTTGGCAAGGTCTAGGGGGCGGGAATTGCAAGTTTTTGATGTTTGCGGTGAAACACTGGGCATTATATATATAAAAGGTGTCGTACTGACAAAAGAAACAACGACTTTTCAAAGTGCGTGTCGGAGAAGTCAAAAAAATATATATAAATGTTACTCACATTCGGCAGGTTCAGCCTTCACGGGTGCAGGAGCTGGAGCAGCTTGTGGTGGAGGCTGTTGTGGTTGAACGGGGGCTTGTTGCTGAACGACGGCAGGAGGCCCTGTCGGTTGCCACGTTCCAATGTTCATCTGAGCGGTCTGTTGCTGCAAGTAGGCCATATTCGGATTGTTCGGAATCTGTTGCGGGTAGTAGACACCCGGTTGACCATGCTGATTGTAGAACATCTGAGGTGGTGGAACTCCGTAGGGCTGTCCCGGGATAAAAGGCTGGGCACTGGCATTTGGGATGAAGGCCGGCGCATTCGGATTATATCCACGAGGAGGTGGACCTCCTCGGTTGTGTTGATTGTTGTACGGATTGTTTGACATATTTGTCCACTTCTCAGTCGAGAAACCGTTAGATTACCTGCAAAAAACATGTGTTAAACTTGGCGAAATGGGTGGTAATGATAATAGGGATGCAAGGTAACAATAATAAGGCGAAACACGGGTAAATGATTGGAAAAAGTGAACCGACAAATCGAGAAAAAAATGTTGTCCTCCAACACTGAACGCTATGCTCTTTGCGCGGTGAGACCGTGCTTGGGGCAAAGCGCGTCGAGCGGTCGCCTTCGGCTCGGGTGACCCTGATCGCCAGCGGCTGCTCATCACGGCTCACGTAATGATCATGAGCCGCTTCCGTGAACTTTGATGACGTAACGCGCGACCTCAAGGGATTCTGAATGAATTGGGTGAAGGAGGGAGCAAGGACGCTTCTTATTTAGGAGACGATTTGGAGGAAATGTCGCGTAAGTTGTGTTGAGTTTAGTTTGGTTTTCGAGGTGGACTTGTGAGATTACACAATGTTGCAGTTGCATCATCTTATGCAATTATCCGGCTTTCAATCAATGTTTTTATATATTATGTGAACATGTGTAACAGTTGTCAATTTATTTAGCATACTAGCAAACTTCTTTGTTGTTCAAAATAAGAAGTTTCATCGTCGTTTGTGACTATCCAACTTTCAAAAAACATTTTATATATAAAAACTTTGCATACACATGTATAAAAGTTCCAAATAGCTTCAGTTTCATAGCAATTCTATTCCCCCCACAATCCTATCAAGCATCTCCACGGCTTGTGCATCTACATTCGTTACATTCAAGTCTCGGTAATGTGCACTCAAATAAATGCTATACGCGTACCTAATTGATTGATCATACGCATGAGCCACGGATGAACCCTTTTTCGTTGATTCCTTATCAAACTCGAAACCGTAAGCTGCTTCTTTCATATCTCGAGCAGCTTTTTTTCCGATTTCCACGATTTCTTCAAAGTTTGAACGATCTTTAGCATTTTCTGGAATCCAAATAAGGCCATTCATCGTCGCATGCAAGCTAACGTAAAGCCTTATCCGCGGCCCAATCAATGACATCAGTTTCAAAAGACCAGTCACCTCAGGCTCCGAGGCTGCTTCTGGGCCACGATAGAAGTCGTCACACGGGAAAAAGTCTGTAAAATTATGTCCAGTGCGGTTGTACGGAAAGTTTCTATCTAAATCAACACCAATGCACGGAGATTCTTTCAAATGGCGACGATTCTTGTGCCACATTCGATCTTCTGTGCGGGCGTATTCATAGCCATCTGGATTCATGACAGGGACGAGGAAGACATCGTAGGTGTCGAGAATCCACTCGAGGGAGCCATCAATCAGTTCAGTGAGAATGGAAAGAGCAGCGAACGGAACAGGGGAATGGTTGCGTTCAGATACATGGGCGGCCGTATTGACAAGGGCGAAGTCGCCGTGGATGCCGGATTCGATGAAAATTACGGGTTTGATGGGTTTAGTTGTGTGTTTTGATAACTGAAAAGTTGGAATTTGAGGCCATTATGAACGCGTTCACAGGCATGAGAGGGTGGTATTTACCTCAACATAGTGTAATCCAGTTCCATTAGCCGAGGCTCCATACTTCCCAACATACAATTGCAGAGGCCGTGGATCGTGTTCGACGATCTTTTCTAGTGTCAAGCAGTAATTGATTATCTGAAAGCACAAACCATCAAAACAGTTTACCAAAATCCACATACATCAACATAAGATTGACCAATTTTTGAAACTACTTTTGTCAAGTATGATTCCCTCGGTCTTCCAGAGACAGATACCATCAACACCAAGCTCAGCAGCGTCAATTCAACATACCGCCGCAACATTCTTCCTTTGCTTTGACGCAAATTCCGTTTTCGAAGTGCCCTTAAGTGTTCCCATTTTGGTAACCTTTGTATCATTGGTATAAAAAACTTCATCATTTGTTTCATGACTCTCAAATTGCTTCAATTTTGTGCTATTATTATGGGTGACGAACGCAGTTTTATTGCGTGCTAATGATTCAAAATGTTTCAAGGTGCACAGTTTTGGATAGATTGTAGCATTCTTATTGCGTAGGAATACGTTTATAGAGGCTCATTAAGTAGGATTGGGGTTGTTTGTGGTAATCTTCTTCGAAAATGAGGCTACAACAATTTTTCAAAAAACAATTGCGTTGGCCATTGCGTGGAAGGCTTCAAGTGCCTCCGTAGTGGCATCGTGAATACAACGTTCAGGGAGGGCGAACTTGTAGCCGGCACCGAGTAGTTCCATCGTGTAGACGTATTTGATGCCGAGCGAGGCGGCAAAGTCGTCGGAAGCGCCTGTTACGGGGTCTGAAAGGGGGCATGGGTCGTGATTAGGCGCTACTCATGGCAAAAACGACTCACATAGCCATCCAGCATCCCCTACAGTAACCGTAAACTTATCCTTTTTGATGGCATTCTTCATTATCTCAGCAACCCTCACGACTTCTGCCTTCTTTTCGGGACTACAGCACAGCGCTGCCTCCGGCACTACAATATACTTTCCATGTGAATGTAGGCTCAAATATGCGACAGTTCTGTGAGCTAGCGGCTTTTCGACGACTTCAACGAAGCTCCGAACTTCCGGTTCTGATAGCGGTGCCGGGCCTTGGTAGGATTCTTGGCATTGGTCCCCAACAGCACCCCGGGCACCCCATTTGTAGGGAAAATTTCGATTTAGATCGACACCGTCGCACTTGCCTCTCCATCCATTGTTTCGACGGTTCTTTCGCCACATTTTGTCGACATCACGCGAGTATGCATAGCCATCAGGATTCAGGAGTGGCACAATGTAAATGTCATAGGTGGTTAGCAAAGATGACGGTCCAGATGCTGTGAGATTGTGTAAAATGGTTAGGGCTGCCGCTGGGCCGGCCCATTCACGGGCATGGGCACCGGCTTCGATTAAGATTACGGGTTTTTGTTTGACAGAGTTGGAGGGAATGGAAACCTAAAGCAATGATCAGTTTATCGGATGGCACTTTGATCAGATTTTTACCTTCACAACTTTCAGATCTCTGTTTAAATGACTTTTTCCAAAGGTTGTGACTGTTACCAAGTCAGAACTCGCCGAAATATTGTCCAAATATTCATTCATCTTAAAGTTCAAGTTTATCAAAAACCAAAAAAGAGCAAACTTCACCCTTTCCGGCGTCAAATACTGATTCAATTCGTCGTCATGCCATCGTTCCAGGGAACACTGAGTCGCACGATATCTTTCAAGGTCTCGCTTTTGAACTTTTGGATAAACACGCTCATTAGCTACGTGCTCGCATAGAACTAAAAGTCCAAAAAGCACCAGCATATTGGCTTTCAATTTCATGTCTACCACCTTGAACCAACTTGAAAACTCGTTTCTCGATTCGATTCCCCCCTTGAATACACTCATCTCATCGCTATCATCAATGCAAATATGTTTTTTTGTGTTGTCCTTTTTATTATTGTGCATTTCCGCCCTATTATTCAACCAACAAAGCATGAGAGAAGCGTCTGATTCAATGATTCAATGCATTGTGGGGTGAAGCAAATTTTTTTGAAATTGATCACCTTACATGATGGGAAAGTCTTCTTTGTCTAGAGTCTATTGTTTTATTGGGCAATTTTTATAAAAACATGTTAAATGATATCATTAAGACAGTTACAAGGGTCCATTTTGGACACGGTTAGCTGCCGCGATCAGAGCGGGCAGGGTTTCTTCGACGGTGGGCTGGATGAACTTTTCGGGGAGCTCGAAGCCGTACCACTGGTCATTGTCGTTATCACCGTCTCCGGGGCGAAGTTCAACCGTGTAGACGTACTTGATGCCGATGGATTTGCTGTAATCGTCGGAGGCGCCGGATGCGGGGTCTGAAAGGGGTTGTGATATCAATGCCAATGCCATTGGTTATCAAATTTCGAAATCAAACTTACAAAGTGCATCACCACTGTTGCCAACGACGTACTTGGTGCCATGGACAGCCTTGATAGCAGTGTACATTTCTTGGCCCAACGCCTTCTGAAATTGGCACAATGCCATTGGTTTTCAATATGGCAAAAGCCAACTTACCAAATCTCCCACATCAGGGGGATAGTGACCAGTAGTGTAACCCCATGGGTACAGAATGTCTTCACCGTATGAGTGAATCGTCAAATAGCCCTTGATTGTGTTGTTTCGGGGGTCGAGGAAAGCCTTCAAGCGTTGGCCCTCAATTTCAGACAAAGCCGATGGACCGGCATAGGTCTCACTGCAGGGGTTGTTGGATGAACCGGCAACCATCCACTGGAAGGGGAAGTTACGGTTGATGTCAGCGCCGTAGCAACCGCGTCTCGGACCACTGCGGGATTTGCGCCACATGCGATCACTGTTGCGCGAGTATTCATAGCCGTCAGGGTTGAGTTCCGGGACGACGTAGATGTCGATGGCTTGGAGCAAGGACGTGTAGGATGAATTGGTTGTGAGCTGTAAGTTTTTTTGTGCTTTGGAGTGTAAAAATAGGATACAGATACAGGTCGTGGACTAATTGGCCACTGTATGGGCCAAGGGTCTGATAAGAAACCGGAGAAAGAAAGTCGGTTTGGCTCCCGACGCATTCCTACATTCAATCAAACATGCTACTTACCGCATTGATAAGATAGAGGGCAGCAGCCGGAGCAATCCACTCACGTGCATGAATACCAGCATCGATGAAAAGTGCATTCTTGTCGGCCTTGGTGGCTGACGGATATCCGATCTTGAGATATTTGATTTCACGGTTTTGCAGAGATTGACCAAGGGTGTCAATCGATACGAATGAGGGATAGGCAGCGGCGACGGATTCGATGTAGGCGATGATCTGGAATGAAAATTTTTAAAATTAAAAGATTGAAAGGACGTAAAAGTCTTACCGAATCATATGAATGGTACTTGTAAAAGTCAAAATCAGCAGCCGCAGCGCCAGACTTGAATGGTGTGTAGCTTTGGATGGCGAAAAGATCGCGAGCAACGTGCCTAAATGCCAACTATTACTACAGTCAACAAAATTGGTGACTCACTTTCCAAGATCCTTGATCTTGTTGACCGGTTTCAAGCCCTTATCACCCAAGTACTGCAAAGCGAGACGAACATGCTCGGGGGCGAACATGACATCAATAGCCTTGCCGACACGGCTCGGAGCTTTCCAGAAATCGAATTCGATGCCGAGGGCTTCGCTCATACGGGCAACGATGTGCACTTCTTCCTCAGTTTTAGGCATAATCTGCCAGACTGTGTATCTGTAACGAGGTTCAGTCTTTTCAAAATCAAGTCTAGCTCAACTTACCCGACATAGCTCTTGTAGCCTTCAGTCTCCGCCACAGCTTCACGTCCAAAGTATCTCGTAGCCGTGGACAGTGCCACGAGAAGCCCGACAAGGGCCACCGTTCGGAGTTGCATGATTCCTCCCGATTGACGAGAGGGGTCATCAAGCCAGGGGAACAAGCCTTTCTTTTATCTTCACGTTTCAGAGGGGTGTGTAAAACACGCATACGGAAGCTGGCGTTGGTTTATGGTTAAGAACATTGATAAGCATTGAATGTACATCCGGGTAGCGAGATAAAAGTGATTTTATTTTGGTCTCATTAGGCAATGAACATAGTAGAAACAAAAAAGTTGTGTTAACAGTTGATTAATTTTATTATACAGTTCTTCAAAGTTATAGTTTAAGCAAATATCGATCAATTTTGTCGACACGTCGTCTGCTTGGCCGTCGATCAGTATGTCGGTTACTGAAAAACGGCAAACTTATGAAACTTGAAAGCACAATGCCCCATAATCGTACCTGTTCAACACTTTGTTCAACTGCGCTTTCAAAGCGGTGTTTTCATCGACAAGCGCGTCAATGATGCCCTTTTGTTCATCGACAATGATCTGATAGTCATCTGGGGTTGTCAATACAGATAAGGGGGTTTCTGAGAGCTAAAAAAACCAACTTTAAAAGTGCTACGTCCGCATATGTCTTGTAACAACCAACCTTCATCCGACATCGGGCCAAATCATCCGTCAAAACGGATACTTTTTCAGTGAGAAAGTTTTTGCTTTTCATCAATCTCGCAACTTCACTTCTCAGCTGATTGCAGTGCTCTTCCGCCAGATTCACCCTCATGTTGCAGTTTTCTTCCAGGTGCGCACATCGCGCTTCCGTGGATGCTGCAGCTGTGGCGATTTCATCGAATCTGTGTTGGCGTTCAGAGATTTCCGTCAAAAGTTGATTGATTTTGGTTTGTGCTTCCGAGTTGGCCTGATGGACTGCTTTTTGGGATTCAGCGAGCTGGAAATTGGCTTTTTTAAGAACTAAATGTCAAAAAAGGATAACGAACTTGAATCTGGAGTTCATCAATGCGCGTCAATTGCTGTTCTTCTCGTAATTCCAACTCGGTCAATCGTTTTCGAAGTCCGGAAACGAAATCACGCTCCTTATCAAGCAAACTATGCAGCTCAATGCAGGTCATTGAAGGTGTTGTAGCTCCGCTATCTTGTAGTTTTTGAAGTTGGCTTGAAAGGGATGAGTTTTTGCGCTGGAAAAGTTATATTTGTTAAGTAAGGTTAAAAGCCTTGTATGGTTCATGCCTTCAAAACCAACCTGTAATTCTTCCATGATAGTAACACTTTCGGCCAACTTATCCCGCATCTCTAAAAGCAAGCTTGCGGGAGCTGAATCTTCGTTGTCGGCGTCCGATTCCGTGACGAAAGAATCCAACTTCGCAGACAATTCATCGATGATGGCATCTTGCATCTGAACAAGATCTACTAGTTCTGATCGCGATGGTGTACCATCGGGCACATCTGGATTTGAGGAGGACATTAGAATATTGTCGATTTTCGAACAAAATGTCAACCATAAGAGGGGAATGCGTGCCATGGTTGCCCAGGGCAACCGGATGCCACGCACAACAGTGACTTGGCCAACTGCGCTCAAACACAAATTGTCTCCCATTTATTGTGCACCGATAATCTAAATTCAGTCAGATCAAAAAACAAAGTTGAGAAGCAACATCATCCCAGTAGCAAGGACATAATAGACGTTGGACATCATTGGCATTGAAGAAAGTGATTTCGTCGAAGGTGGCGGCGGCGGTGGCTGCTGCGGAAGCCCTTGTTCTGGTGCTCCGCCTTGTCCCAAAGGCAGCGAATCGTGTTGTGGTCCCGACGGCGACTTTCCTTGTCCCTTCACCCCATTACAATAGTCATGCTTGCAAATACATCTTTTTGTAACAATTTTGGGGCACGATGGCAATACCTCGTAGGGGTCGCGATCACCTTTATCAAAAAATACAGGATTCTCGACGGGACCCCTCTCGCATGCATCAGAAGAATCATCCATCGTTGGATTCGCACATTCCCAATATTGACAACATGTGATACTGATGGTTGGCACGATACAAACGGCAAATATACCGACGAGAGCGATGAGAGAGATTCGGGAACGGCACAGCATAGTGACAATCAACGACTGACTGAATAGTCGAGTTCAATGCGAGTTATCCCGAAAGAGTCGAACAGAAAATTTACATGTGAACTGATCAATTTATAATTCGCATAGTTTTTTGGCACTTTTAGAGCAAAACAAATGCCGTTATGGGTAACATGAGCAATACATATAGCAGTCCAAAGCTTTCATCAGTTACATTGCTTGAAACGTTATTTCGGCAAAGACGAAGAGAAGGGTAAAAGAGGGGTACAAGTGTTCCCTAAATAATTTTTTTGTGAGCAGTACGATGACGCCAACCCTGTTTACAAACATAAACAAAAGATACAACAGCGAGAATGAAAAGCAGAGCCCCAAGGATAATGAAGATGGCATTTGTCGTGAGACCTTCAACACCGGAAGCATTGGGGATCGGCGTTGTCACTACCTGAAACCCCATTCTCTTATTGTCCTCTAAATTGTACATTACCTTGATGAATGAGCTCTCCAATGATTCAATTTGGTCCTTGAAAAACCTTAAAATGGATCCTGTGGCCCATCTCGGCTAACGGTATGGTTTGATTCAGCGCATTGTCAATGTATACCTCCAAGCGACTGTTCGCTTTTTCAAACACTCTTCGACGATCCACAAATGGGCCTTTGATCTTCATAGGTATACCAAGGTTACGGTAAGCATTCTTCTTGAAAATACATCCATAGATTTTAACGCCCTCGATGACTGTTATCAAATGCTTGGATTCTTTGTTTTCACAAAAGTTTTTTGTTTCGGACTCAGTTTTCAATGGTGTTTCTTGCTTCTCAGTGTCAGAGGTACTTGATTTACGGGTTTCTACGTCATTCGGCTTCGTTTCATTGCCGTGTACAAACGATCAAAGCCTTATCCAATCATACTGAGGAGAGAAGGTATGGAGGGTAAGCTCGTGTAAAGACGTAATGACTAACAAAACCACGGTTTCCACAATTCTTCACCATTTGCAAACCCCCATATGTCCAGCACACAAAAAAAAAGACAAATCGTTACTCATTACTCATTTATTGAACATTGACAAACGCAAACTCAGTAAAATCAAAAAACATAATTGAGAAGCCACATTGATCCCGCAGCGAGAAGACACTCGAACTGGCCCATCATTGGCATCGAAGCTGCTCCGATTTTGACCGAAGGAAGGGTAACGTCGGGAATTTTGTCTTTAATGTCGTCTTTAACCTTTTCAGCGTCAACGGTAGGCAGAGTTGGTGGTTCAATGGTAACTCTAACTTCTGCAGCCGACGACACAATAACGACGGCAAGCACACAGATGAGAGCGATCAGGAGGACACGGGAGTCGAACAGCATTTTGACTTGTCACCGATGAGGGTTAGCTCTGAGCGTCATCCCGTACCGGACGGGCTCTTTTATAGCGGGGCGGAGCCATGATGGGCTATCAGACCGAGACATGGCAGATTTACATGGGTTTAGATGTTTTGATTCCCATAGACTTCGGGGTAGGCAGAATTTGTGGATTCTGGAAGGTTTTGACGGTTTTTGTTTTGGTTTGAGTTTTGTTGACTGATAATTCTTTATTCTGCACTTTCAATTATTGAAAATTACAACATTAACATAAATATGTACTATGGCATTGCAGTTCCATTTAAACCGACGTAGTAGGAGATAAATACCGAAAGTTTGGGGTTCGTGCAATCAAATGATGACAAAATAGCTTCCTGTGGTGGCGCTTTTAGGTAAACCGTTGAGTTGTCAACATCTTCTGTGGCACTGCCATCAGTGACGACATTCTCGATGATGTAACATGTGTTGTTAAGGTTGTAGTAGTCGATTCCATAGCAATAGGTGTCGAATGCGCATTTTTGGATACACGCTTCCAGAGTAGTTGGTGTCGAGACAAACTGTGAAAACGTAATATTGTGTTCCATCAGGTAAGTTGGATCTATTTTAGTGAAATACGCATCAGTTGATAACACAATACGTATGCTGAACAAGCTGAGGATAAGAGCTTCTAGCATTTTGGAACCGCGTCGTGACTGCCAAAAGACTGACAAAATGCTGCATGCCGTTCTTAGATTTCTTCCATTGCTAAGATACACCCTCCTAATATGACGTTTCCGTGGAAACATCACTGAGTTTGACTGCGAAAAACTGATACAGTATTACTAACACTATTTGTTAGTTTCATGTGACTTTTCATCATCGACCGACAGATCATCACCAACCATAGAATGCCAATGCTCTGGTGCGAGTAATAGGTTATGTTGCTAACCGTTGCGCATATATTTATCAACAGTTGATTTCTGTTTGTCCATGCAAAACTGTATATTACCACATTAATTGTAAATATTGTAAAAATAGCCGTCATCATACAGCATTGTGCCAATAACCGTGCTGCCGCCTTTGTTGCCGATGTTTTCCTTATTTGCATAACAGTAATCACGCTCATCACTATACTACAGCTAGTTGTAATCAGATTTGATACGCTTTGACGGATGCCGAGACGAGTGAAAAAGCCTCTACACGGTAGCGAGTACAATTCGGCAACACATTTGAAACCTTGTGGTTCAAGCAGGACAAAAGTGATATCAACAATGAGTGGATAAGCAAAAATGCCCAAACACCAAAATATGGACATTGTTTCCGACCATAGTAAATCGTACTTTTGCCAGAATACTACGGACGAAAATCTGTTCAAAACAAGAACAAACTGCATGATGCCAACAAAGTAGTAGGCATGCCATTGTAAACATTGCGAAAAAGTGCTGTGGTCATCAATACCTTCGCCTATTTTCGCGATGACATCGATGAAATACCCAAAAAGAGCTATGATAAAGTAGGCTTTTCGAATGACGGACTTGGGCCGAGACATCAGATAAACTAAGTAAGCAATGGAACATGTTTCGGCAATAATGGTGAAATACAAGAATGTTGTAACAGTTATGGTTATTAATATTGGTTGAACCATTATGGATTTTGCAGCAGCAATGTGACTCCAAGTGACGCCATGTAGAGTAACAAAGTTTTATTAAAACTTGAAAAAAAAAATAATAATAAAAATAAAAAAAGCTGAATGAAAGCCTACTAGCTTTTTCTAAAGTGAACACGCACATTTTCAAATTGCTATATTTATCTTTACAATGCTCATGTTTCACCATAAATCCCATTTATGTTTATGAGGCATCGGCTTTTTCTTTTTTGGAAAGGATGTGGGTGCATTTTCGCCGTTGGGGAAGTGCTTAACACATTATGCGTGGCATGTTATTCTAGTTGTTGTTTTCAAAGAGAAACAATGTCGAATCAAATTTTTATTATAAGTACATTCAAGGGGGAAATTGAATGTGTTCTTATTTGGTTAGAATAATGACAGTACGCATTTATGAATATAAAAAATAACGCTTTTTGGGCGTTTATATAAAATTGCTATCTGAAAACATTATAAGAATCTTGGTTTCATTGATGTAGTTTTGTGTGTCTGCATTTTCCGACGTATTGATTCATTATCAGTAGTGTCAGGTTGTGTTCGGGGTAAACAATGTACACAAAACACAATCATCCGAGAGTTAGCCAGCTGGTTGTCTCTTGTCCTTTCGGTCACTATGACTTAACCTTGTGCAATTGCACTGCACATTCGGTTATAAAACGTGAATAGCCTTAACAAAATAACGCATTTGCAGTTCATCCAACATTGTAAGCAATGCCCGTCACCATCAGACCTGTCGCCCCTTCCGACAAAACCCAATTCCGTGCCCTCTTCCATGCCTACCTTATTTTCTACAAATCTGAACTACCCGAAGTTGCACTGGACACTACTTGGAACCGCTTTTTCGAACCTGCTGAACCCGTCAATGCCGCTGTAGCCGTCGATGACACCCAACCTGACAAGGTGATTGGATTCGTAACGTGGGTATTCCATCGATCAACGTGGTTCGTCAATGATATTATCTATCTTCAAGACTTGTTTGTCGATCCCGAATCCCGGAATGCTGGCATTGGCCGAAAACTGATCGAACATGTCTACGCCGAAGCAGACAAACACAACGTGCCAAAGGTGTACTGGCATACAGATTCGTTCAACCATCGTGCTCAGCTTCTCTACACAAAAGTTGGTGTTAAAAATGACAAAGTCTGCTATGTCCGGCCATGGCAAAAGTGATCATTGTGCTGTTATTGATAATAAACAAACTTTGAATACTCGAAAGTAGTTCTACACCTACTTATGTAACTTTTTATTTATAAACTGACTGTTATCAAACAACAAAATCTGTATCAAAGCAAGTAAAAAAATTACAATTGACACGGCGCGCAGCCGTCGACAGCTATCTTTCAAATTGGATAATGTTAAACATGCATAACGTTGGCACTAGGTGACTATAAGCTGCGATTACAGGAAACGGAATACGACAAACATCGAGAAAAACAGTAAATCAAACATATTACAAGTACTTCAAGGAGGATTGCCGGGCCCCGGATGAATAGACAATCGATGGCTGCGCGACCGACTGATCTGTTGCAATTTGGAGACAAAATAATGGATTTAAAAGAGGTGAAATGAGGGTTAACAAACTGTATCGGGGGCGGGATGGCGGAAAATGTGGATGCTTTTGACGAAAACATAGTTATGTAACAAATGAATGAAGTTTTGAAAATGCTGTTTTTTTAGCTTAGATAATGCCACGCTTGCGTTGTTCCTCCAAGCTGTAGCAGTAGAGTTCGCATTCCTCACGGGTACGCGGAGATCGCCACAGGTTGAAGTCGAGATCCAAGCACAACGGGAAGACGTAGGGTTCGCATTGATCGGTGTTGCTGAACCGATTGACGCGACGGAACCAACGGTGGACCTTCTGGGCCGGATCGCGGGTATTGACGGTGACGTTGGGGCAGCCATTGACGATGAGATCGTGCCACAGGACGAAGGGCATGGGATCACAGCCACGGGCGGGGGAGCCGATGGGGCAGGCACAGAGCTGGCAACCGTTACGCTCGGTCACAATGGCACAATCCAGGCCGGTGCACAGCATGGGTGGACAATTTTCGACGATAAGTTTGCCGAGATCGGCGATAATCTGGCCTTGTCCTGCAAATGTATTTATTTGTTAAATAAGTCATTTTTTAGAATTTTTGATCTTATGGATATTGCTTTTTAAATCAAACATCCCTTTTTTTGGTCAGTTTATCCCCGAAAAACGACATTTATCCACTTTTTCCAACCAAACAAGCATTGCGTTACGTTTTTTTTCATTATAGCTGACACATAATCGAAAAGATAAACGAAAACCAATCATTAAGTGATTAATTTATCGTTTATCCATCATCCCCCTCCAATCGCAAAGAAATAAACTTGATTGCGTTTGAACAAATCGAGAGTATCCGGTTTTACCGATACCACAAATTGAGATATGTACACTTTATATCGACAAACGACACACCATACTAGTCAGTCGAAATGGGTAAAAAAAACTAATCACATTTCAACTTCAACTAGGTACTATTTGCAAGAAAAAAAGGCAACGTAAAACTTACTTTGGGCAAGCGTGCCGGTGCACATTGCAGCGAAAACCGCTGCAAACAGCAAGTTCATGGTTCCTGTAAGATTGGGTTTGTGAGAGAAAGTTAGGTAGACGCGGGGAATGTGAAAATGGTTGTTACGCAAAAACATGCATGCACATCAATTGTTAAAAGGAAATGGCGGAAAAAGGTTATCACGATCATTTGTGGGTTTTGACGGAACGATGAAAAAAGTAACCGACGCTTGGAGATACTCGAGTCTTCTTGAAGACCGCCATTTTAAATACCGGTTTTAGTTAGGTATTGCGGAATTGAAAAATGAATGAAAACTGCTACAGTGGAACTTGGGTTTTCGGAGACAACTTTAAAATGGGGAAAAAATATGTCTCAAAACGTGAAAAACATCGGGAGAGTTCATGGGGATAGTGCTGGTGTATCGAAAAGTATGTTCGATTACAGTTTTTTCGATGCAAGGAAGCGTTTTACATCTCTTTTGGAACTCCTGAAGGTCAATCGGCCCTCATCCTAAAAACGCCGATTTGATGTCGAGCGTTTGGAGAATCCCAGGGAATAGAACCAATTTTCAAGCACCAAATACGGACATAATTTTTGACAATGATGTCGACACGGAAGCGCCTCGCATGCGCTTCACGATCGGATTGCGCCTTTTGCCTTTCGGTCAGCCGGGGGCGCGTCTCTGTGGTTTCAGTGGCAAGCTAAGGCGAGCTGAGCCGCAGGCGGTTCTCTTTCAATCTCTCTCTCTCAAAAGGCGGACTCGGCGTCTTCGTCTTCGCTTTTTCACGTCCGTCACCTTCACGTTGAATGAGCACGGAAGAAGGAGAGAGAAGGTCCTTCCTTCCTCTCTTCTTCAAAAACGAGTTTCCCATCGAAGCTGCCAGCTACCGCCTGCCGATATGTCTTTGCCTGCATTCATCCCCTCCAACGGTCATCAACACCACTGCCACGACCACTGCCATCCGATCATGTAGAAGAAGCATGGTTGTCGTTGTCGCAACCACCACGACACCATCATCACTTCAACGCTGCCTGCATGCCTGCTACCCCCAAAAACCGCAGAAGGATAGATAGATAGAGCAGTGAAGGAGGGGAGTGTCGATGGCGATGGTCATCCATCAAATCAGGAAGGGGCACCACCAAAAAAGTCAACTTTGGCATGCAGTTTGTTTCGATGTCGATACATCGGTGGTACTGGCTGCTGATTCCGTCAGACTGGCGCGAAGGTATCTATCTTTCGGGGTTTTTGGAAAAAATGTGCTGCTGGGCTTGCACCAGCAGGTGGGCGGATTCTGTAATCTTACGACTTTCTGGTGCTGATTAACAGTCGTTACATCGTTTATCGATACCCCTGACGCCCTCAGGGCAGCTACACAGTTACTTTTACAAAGTGCACTCTAAATCGATTCGAAAACACCATAAAAGATTAGAAGTTTATGTACAAAAACATGTCTGTCAATATAAGAAATCTATCAAGTATTACAACACTTATCAGTTAGGTATACGTAAGGCAAACATAGGTAAACAATTTAGAAGTAGTAGGTACATACGCTCACAAGAACAAGAGTCAAGTAAATTATATCAATTTTCATTATACCGTTGCATACAAAACTTCACAAAGTTAGAAATGTGACGCTTTCTTATCGCTTCGCAGAAAGGCCAGACACCGTGTAGAAGAGAACGAAGGCTTCGCGCGTCTGAAACATGACCAATAGCAACGTTCATGATAGAAGCAGTTGTAAACTCACGCTAAGACTTTGCTGAGACACTTCCGAAACAATATCGTCATTGAACTTGAGCCATCTGTGTTGACTGCGCACAAAGGAGGTGTAATGCCCGTGGTTCAGCTTGCCAATGTGATTCTGAAAAAAACCAGATAACCGTCATCAAAAGAATCTCCTACAATCAAACTTACAGTAATAGCGTATAGATTGAACAACCCGGGATGTTTTGGAGCCATCGGGTGAACATAGTCCAGCAAGCACAATCCATTTGGTTCGAAATGTACCTGCGCTTCGTTCTTCTCGTATTCACCGTCGTAACTCTGCGAAAAGCGCTTCAAATGAATGACAAGTGTTTGGGGGAGTTGCCAGATGAATGTTTCACGAGAGGCAACCACAGGTCGACGGCACCGCGGACAGTTCCAGCGGGAATCGCCTTGAAGGATTTCCTTGCGGAAGTGCTTCTTGAGGCAATCATCGAGTCGAACGAACGAAGTGGATTCAAGTTCAAGGGAGATTTGGCTGGATTCTTCGAAAGTCGCCGACGAAGTCAAACACGTATTGCAGGTAATGATGGACACAGTGCGAAGATTGAAAATCTCGGCAATAGGGCTCGACGAGAAATGCGCCAACTTTTGACAGTAATCAGCGGCTTGGGAGGGCAAGTTTTGGCCGTCGTAATCCTGGGAGAAGGGGGTCCTCTTCCGAACTTGATTCATATCTTCATGAAGGTAGTCGAGGAAGTGAATTTGGAACTCTTGGGCGTCATGTTGGCGGCCGTCGACGAGCTCGCGGCTTACTTCGTCGGCAAAGGTTCTCAAAAAGATGTCCGGAACGATCACTCTAACCCGCCCGCACCAATACAAATCCATCAGAGCCGAAAATGCCGTCGAAATGACACCCTTCGTGCCCAGCGTATTGTTCTCGTTGATGTATCGATGGAACGTGTCGCGCGTGAAAATATCCCTCATCCTCGGCGTGTTGATAATCGCTTGGAGGGTTGTGTTCATGAAGCAGGTGTTGCCCAAATTGCGGAATCCAACAGGAGGTGCCCCCGGAAGCGATCTCGATTCGAGTTGGTGAGAGCATTCGTTGTAGAATTTCATCAACTTGTAGATGTGATCCCTGAAAATGATACCAATTGAACACAATGCAAGAAAATCACAGGCAGCCAGGAAGAATGGCATTTCAGAGGCAAAATTGCAAATAGCCAAAACATAGAAAGAAAATTACTGTGATGATAACGGAGCTACTTTTGTGGATCGATCCGGGATGGGTGGTCGCTGTGGGACGATCGCGATCGACTGCGGCTGCTGCTGGATTTTCGCCGATGGTGGGACTTCCGGGAAGGGATGCTGTCGACGCGGGTACCCATTGCTGAAAGCTTGCGATGATGAGCACGACGGCACAGGGTATCAGTCAGTCAGGTCAGGGGCCCAATCAGTGGGCCAAACTGATCTGATGACACTGATCAATGGCATTTTAAAAGATTGAAATTAACATACGAAATGTCCGCGTACGATTCAACGAAACCAGCTGGCGGAGGGCCTACTGGCAAGGTTCTCGGCTTTGGCACCGGTTCCGCGAGCCTTGCACCTCCCAGTGCCCGTGGAGGCTGTACAGTGTTGGTCGAATCTTTTCCAGGGACTGACGGAAGCTTGTCGTTAGAAAGTTGCGGTTTTGTAGTTCGATCAAAAGTCGGAGGTGTTGGAGCTGATCGCGAGGGCACCGAAACAGGAGGGCCTTCATGGCTGGGAAAGGCTGTGACTTCTGGAGCCGCCGGTTTGATAGCTTCCTTGGGCGGGAACGCCGGCTGTTGAGCAATAGCCGGGGCAGAATTCGACGTCTGGGGCACATTGGACGGCCATTCTGGCTCATCAACAGGTTTTAGGCGAAGGTCGGGATATGATAAGTCGACCAAAACTAAAACCGACACAATAAGACCAATTTGAAGGACATAATAACCAACCTGGCTTCCTGCATTCACTCAATATCTTGAAAAAGGCATCCTTCTCGTTGAACAGACTTGACTGATCCGTCGAGTGTACATAACAGCCATAACTATGCTTCCAAAGATTGAATCCGCCTTTCATGATCACAGGTGTCCGTTTCAGTGGATTGTTATACGCATACTGTAATCAGACGTTTATTGAGAGCTTTGCAAAGGTTAAACTCACTTCAGTAAGACCCGTCATCAAGTAATTTGCGGGTGGCAACAAGCTACCATCGTTTGCTACCGCTACATCTTGCTCATCCATGAAAACGACTAAATCGTAGGTTTGCATTACGGTTGGCAACACTTTAGGGCGTTCTGTGACGGGAAGAATCTTGGATAGATGGGATAGAGTAATGTTGCCCCTAAAAATAACTAATTCGGATTAACCAAACATTCTTGATAACTTACTCGATACAACTGGGCATACATTTTGCAACAACAATGTGCTTGCCGAGCTGGGCTTCTTTGAACTCGATGCACGCTTCTTTGTTCGGTCGAAAGTCAATGATTAGGATGTGGTATCCTTCTTTGGCGATCGTAACGATATCTCGGGGGATTATCGTTTTGTTGCGTGCTGCAATTTGATAGTTATTTCGGTTAAATATATATAAAAACATACATTCAAGAAGAGCTTGACCAGGCGTCGTAGGAGCAACATAAGTTGGTTCATTTGGCTCAAGATTCAGTTCGTCTTCAATCTTCTTCGCAAAACTTTGGTCCTTGAAGAAGGATGTGAGATCGTTACCGAGCTTTTCCGTGTTGTTAAGAATGTCTGTGAAGACATCACGATAACGCTGGCCTTCCTGAAATTGAAGCATAAAGTTAAGTAACTATATAAGTAAGCTACCGTTGTGTTTAAAAATATGTGCTTGTCGGGCTGGGTATTGATAATACCACAGATGATGCCAGCTCGTATGATTAGCGGATATGCCTTCACGTCCTCTCCTTTGCTGGCATGCTGAAGGCCCTGGTTGTAGATATTGCACGCATGTTTAAACAACCTGCAATGCAATCCAAAAAGTTAATTTTCAATAAAATATAATATATAACTTACGTAGGACAATCTCTAGATTTCAAAGTTGAAGCCAGCTTCGAATCAATCTCGCCTTGCTGTCGTAGATCAGCTAAACATGTGGGACGCTTCTGATCGATCATTATTGAGCTTATCTATTGTTTTGGAAAAGGTTGAATCGAAACAAGATGCGTCATACGCTGGACCGCATAGATATGCACCACCTTGTAGTTTGTACGTCCAATCGTTAAAGCAGGGAAGACAAGTTCCAGGCTGGGTACTTCTTGCGAAAACGAACAGCCTCAGGCGATGACGGTTGACAGAAACAACGAAAAGAAAGGTTAGCAAAAATTTTTTGCCCTGTGGGCGATGGGGGATAAACGGTGCGGAAATGCGTCGCGTGTTTCGAAAATATATAAACAGTCGGTGGGAGAAGCCGAGATGCGCTTACATTTTTGAATTTTGGACACACTTGCTCATGGATTACAATTACACGTGCATCCGTGTTTGCGCGATTATGAAGAAAGTAAAAGCCGAAACGGCTATTGAGCATGAAGGTTGGCTGGATAGATTGAAACTTGATTTGAACAAAGGGCTTTCAATAATACGTGTTTTTATTTTTCCAATAGTTAATAATTTTGTTGGTTAAACTTTTTGTAAATTTAATTTATTATTTGTGTTGAGAAGACGTTTTTATTTTAAAATGATTTTGTGCACTGCCAGCGGCAGTCCTTTTCTCGTTTTGTTGTTGCACAGTTTTTCGTTATGAGACCACTTTAGGGGCCGTGTTTTTACACTGAGCCTGCACTTTCTCCGATCGCAAGTTTTGTGCTCGTCTGTAAACAACAAGTTTCAACAACTTCGATCACGATGCGGGTTGGCTTACTGACAGTTTCGACTTCTCGCGTGAATGACCCGGCAAATGATCGATCCGGCCAGATGCTCTGCAAGCTCTTCGCTGAATCGACGGTCTTAACGAATGTCACCATCGTCGATCAAAGCATCATTGAAGATGACTATGAACGGATCGTCGCGTATTTGGATGTCTTTGCCAAGGTATGTTTTGTTCTTTGGGTGATCATTAGTCGTTAATAAACTCTTTTCAATCATGATTTATATATAAATTACATTGATTCTTTCCAGAAATGCGACTTGATTGTCACCACGGGCGGAACTGGATTGTCACCCTTGGATATGACCCCGGAAGCGACAAGGCACATTATCGAGCGTGAATGCCCTGGCATCGTCGTTGCTTTGCTTCAACGGTGTATCGCAGCGACGCCACTTGGGGCTTTGACCCGTCTTGCCGCTGGCGTTCTTCGAAGGTGCCTCATTGTCAACTTTCCCGGAAGTCCGAAGGCGTGTGAGGAGTGTTTTGAGGTGAGTCCAGTTTGTTCGTGATCTTATCTTGTGTGGTTCGATAACTTAGCTATTTTCTTTAGGTCTTGGAACCGATTGCCCAACACGCCATCGATCTCATAACCAATCGACTTCACAATGCCGCCAGAACACATGAAGCTCTCCAAAACAGCTCGTCGGTCAGCTCCGAACAATCCGATGATATCTCAGATCCGAGTCCATCTAATGGTCACTCCCATCACTAGGCGTGATTGTCATCAATTCGGTGTTATTCAATGAACAAAATTATATTCCATATGCGTGTTTGTTTCACTTCGGTTAACTTTGCTTGTGATTTTATCAGTATTGAACATGTAGTATAGTTATAAATCTTTGCACAGTATATTTTGGTGTTTCTGGCGACGGGAATCTGATTTGCATCTTTAGTTTGTTTGCAAAAGTGTGTACGAAAACTACATGCACTTTTATTGTCGACTTCCTAGCAACAGTTTGCTATGATTTGGATTCGTCATGGCAATATTACAATTAAGCTAGAAACGTCACAGGCGGCACATCGTTTCAAACGTCAAACAAACATGACACAACACTTGAGCTACATGTCTTTGTTGTCCGTATTATGACTCCATAGACTGAAATACGGTACAGTACGTGTACTATTTATAGTTTGCAGCTGGAATGGATTGACATCAGCAACTGGAATATCATTGTGAAAGGCGTTTAAAGATAGCTTAACAGATCTTCTTTTAAAGTTCGCTTGTTCTTTTAAGATTTGTTTAACTTCCTTCGCAGTTTTGTTGTTTTTCAAAATTTTAATCTCGATAAACTTTACTACGATGTAAAAAGTCGATGAAATTTCCTTTTAAGTTTGAACGAGACTAAAGTCGGGACGCTTATTTCTTATTAATGTCGTACTACAACTTTTTTTTGTCTCAACAAGTACGACCAACGCTGTTTTTCCCATATTTTAGGGTAAAAAACAACATGTTGTAAGCGTGAAATTGCAATATTTTTCTTTGTTGTTGTTGACATTGTGCGAACGTAAAACCCAAACTGTACTACTGTATACAACGGTTTATTTTGAGATACCATCAGCCATACTATTACCAAAATGAAACGTACTTTGAGATCCTTCTTCTTTTTTCCAATCTTAGTCTTGGAAGGCCCTAAATTTACCGAGACATGTATACATTGGACCCTCCAATAAACCGCCCTCTAGACCACTATTGATATTGTACGTATACCACCCTAAATTACAGCTTTAGCACGGCCTATTTGAAGAGGACCCCGATGTCAAATGGTGGCCATAGGTCTTCCAAAAAACAGTATGAAATGTGTGATGCGTTCGTTCCAATCCGTCAATTGCCGTCGGGGGGTTTTTCGTGGGTGGGCGACGTTCTCCCACACACCCCAAATTCCGGTTTCTTGGTCTTGGGCATCATAGCTTCCCCGCCCGTGGCATCGTGGGTCGATTTCAACGACGACCCAGTTTACCCGTTCGTCTCGAGCTAGCCTAGCACCCGCGGGGCATTTGACTCTTGTACGGGGATGGTTACGCGACGCAAAACGCCCGACATGGGGCTCTTAGGTTTTTTTAGGCCCTGCTTCCATGCCGCCAGATGCATTTGGTATAGTGTTAAGAAACAAAAATCTTTGTCGTCGTCGTCGTAGTTGGGGGCTCTCGTCTCGGTCTCGACGTCGTCGTCCAAAAAGGGGGCGGAGTCGAATGCCGTGGCAAAAAAACGCCGGAGGAGAGGGGAATTGTGAGCCTCGGGGGGTCCTTCGGGAGAGGTCTTGGCCCCGGTGCAGAGGGCCCCGCGGAGAGGGGGGTGGAGGGGCGTCCATGGCAGAATCTCGACGCCCCTGTGGAGTGGAGACGCCATCACATCGCTCACGAAACGAAAGGGGATATGAGCGATGGCCTCTTGTGAGCCTTGACGCCCTTCAAATTTCGAGGCGCCGTCGGAGTCGGAGAAACTTGCCTTCTCCGAAGGGTGGGCGAGACGCTTCGCCTTTCTGGATTTCATTTCAAACGGAAAAAAGTATATTTTGACACTTTTTTGTGAGGAGTGAGGGCCATTGTTATCAAATCGCGATAGGGTTCAACTTTTGGCATCCATGAGTCCAAAATCCAAACATGTTTGTTTTGTGCCATTTCCCGGTTGTTGAACGGCCTCGGGTTTCTTAACAGTGTTCCGTGTTTTGGCATTCCCCATAAGTAAAGGCGAACAGTTCACGTTTTCCCCCAAGCTAATTCTAATTAACGTTCGTTTCGGTTGCTAAAGACGCTCCCGCCAGATGCCGCCCCAATGCAGCTGAGCCACTTTTCCTTGGCCGTGCTCGTTTTGGCCAGCGCGGTCGTCGCGTTGAGACCGAAGCTCTTGCCGGAGTTTGATCGGGGTGCCAAGGCGGCCGCAGCAGCTTCAGCCAATCGCCGAAGACAATCACGGTCACGCGGGAGTCCCCCGTTGCCGAGGGCTTCGCGGAGGCGGACCATCCCCGAGCCCGATGATGCCTTCGATGACGATGACGAAGACGAGGATTCCTATTTCAATCGCAATGGTCAACCCCACTACGACGATGATGTTGATATTGCCATGGATGAAGCAGACCCTACCGGTGAACACGCACTTGCTAGATATCAGAAAGCCCGACAACGACGTGCCTTCGGGAATAAGGACTACCTTTTACCCGAGAATTTCCGATCCTTGAGGCGGAAAGACATCCCTGTCACCTATCGCCTCCACGATGACCTCCTACGGTACTATCGAAAGGGCACCCGACCTGTAACCCATCCGAATAAGATAGTTTCCGTTCAAATGACCACATTTCTCTATCAAATCATTAAGTTGGTAAGTCTCTCAAACACAGGGAAAACATAGTCCACGCCCGAAAAATTGAATGCCTAAAACAATGGAATAGCTTTCCTCGCGGGCCATGAATTGTGTCGAGTGTTTTGAGTTTAAGGAAATCGCGGCGGCCACCGTCTAGTAGCCTTTAAAAACACGAAAAAAAAGATAAGAACAAAGAGTTCGCATGCATGTCGCCAACGACGAGCGATTATCGTTTTTGCTGCAATTTTCGGAAATACTTGGTTTCGATGTTTTTATAACCTTGTCTTTACATATTAAATTTGCTGACATGTCTGAGTGGGTTGTTATCAGTGTCAAAAACAGACGCTAAATTACATACTACACTTTCTGGAAACTTTTGCAACATGTCTTCCAGGATGTTAAACTGGTTTCAACAAACCTTATTACTAATTTATATGTATAATTATCCCGCCTTCTGAGAATGTCAAAGTAGAAACAAACCCAAAAGATAAACAAATACAAGCATTATGTATTGCATGATAGCGTGTAAAAGTTTTCGGGGGCGGTTTTTTCGATGAAAAACGACAAGACAAAGTCGTTAGCTACCTTGTGTAAACATTTGCAGGGCTATAAAAAGAAACTATTTTAAAAACAGCAAAACATAAACATTGGCTACTTTTCAGGATGCCGTCCAAAACACCATCTCACTTAGTGGCAGTTTTGAGTTGGTGAGTTTTTCTTTTTTGGAATTCTGTGACATTGATCATTTTCAACTTTTTCATACAGTCTTATGTTAATAATTTCACGTTTCCATGTCTCTTTTTCACCCTTGTTGGTGGTAGTTGGCATCCCTCCGCGCAATAGACCTCGTTGAACGGTTAATTGGGCCACTTTAGCCTCACTCTTAATGTTGGTCTTCACACATGGCACCCCTCTCTCACGACACTCATACTTTGGAGGAAGGCTTTTTGTAGGGGTGACTTATTAAGAGAAGTACTTCCGTATTTAGAGGCTTCAAAAGTGAAAAGGGTAGTGTGACGGACTTTGTCGACGAAAAGAGCCATGAAAAGTTATTGCAATTTGCAAAAGGTAATAGTAGGTAGTATCACTGCAAAAGTGGATTGACGTAAAAGTTGAGTCATTTGTGCTTATCGTTATGTTCAAATGGGTTACATTATGTTTATGTGATAGCAATGTTGAACTGAACTGTTGGCATTGAGCTTTTCTTTCAAATAGGTCCACTTTCACTTAATTTATGCCAGGACAATCCAACAGATGGCACAAGGAACCCTTTTTGCTGCCATGAGAAACGAAAAGCTTCCTCGTGCTCGCACTTTTCGGACAATTCGAACTTTCGTTTCTTTTGTTTGGGAGTTGAATCGATGTTACCTCAACAATTCAATTAGCTAATCCAAATCCACATGTTCATGTTTGGGAACCGCTGACCGTGAGTATGACGTTAAGTATACTTTGGAGTATCCATTGGGATGTAGCCAACGAGATGCAAGTTGAAACAAGACAAAACCCTCAAGGGAAATGAAACCATTCTAATGTTGTCTATTTTTCGAATTCATTGCAACTCAAATCCAACTAACATAACATTTCTCAATCGACGGGGATATAGTCTGCCAAGTAATCGAATCGCTTGATATATTTCTTCCGGAACTTGAGAACCCGATTATCGGCTGTCACTAGACGTGTTTTTTCTTCCAATATTACTGGGGTGATAAGAGTGAAGGTGCGATCGGCTTCTTTCACTTCGACGTGGCTGGAAGGGTGTTTTAGTCCATATTTGACGGATAGGACTATGCTGTTATTGTAGAGGATGCCCTCTTCGATCGTTATGAGACCTGGAAATGGCACATAGAACTCAAAACTAAGAATAAAGGGTCTGAAAGTACCATGTGAGCTGACCATTTCAATGGCAACCAGATCATCACCAAATTCAGGCTTATTGACCACAGCAAACCCAGTATCCTCCCGAAACGGCTTCACTGTCATGAAACCAACCTCTTGATGGATCCCTTCATCGGTTAATGACTTTGCTGTTATGCTGAAAGTGGCATTAGTTACACTATTTTCGACATATTTTTAGCTTAAGTTAAGCTTATCGTTCATGGATTGCGACGCGATGCCAATGGCAATGCGACAACACACATGTTTTTATGCGTTCCTATGCTGTTTTCGCCATTGTTCACATCATTTATCTTCGAAACCTTCTTCGAAGCGAAAAGGGCACGGGTGTAGGCCCATCGGCATACAGGCAGGCGACACCCACTCCAAAGACACCCTACACGGTTTATGGTATTTCCAAGGCCATTGACAGATTGACCGCATTTCTGGTAATGGCACTTGTAGTTTTTTTGTGCTTTGCTTGCTATTCCATTGCCGAAAGGATTAATGCGACGAACTGTGGTATCTATCGTTGCGCCGTCCGTTTTCTTGCAAAAGGGTCTGACTATAGTGAAAATGGAATCCAATGCTGACATTTCACTTCACCACGACAACGCAGGGGGACTTTCTGCTTGCATTTTTGGAAGCGCCTTTTAAAAAAAAGTGAAGAAAACCGGAAGTGTGTCTGGTAGCTAAGCGAGTCTCCAGCCTCAGTCTAAACAATGGTTGCACTAAAGATGGGCTCCTATTTGCATGCGAACAGTGGAGGCTCTGCGTGGGGTATTGATAGACGACGGCACTGCAAATGTGCCGAGACAGCATAGATACGTTCGTTCATAAGCTTCGTTGTGTAACTTTAACTTCTGGGTGTTGATTAGCTCATTTTAACGATGGCCGTTCCGGAAGTGGGTCAAGAAGTTGGTCTTCTCCGGCGCTTCCCGGTTCTCCAGGGCTTTTATCCTTCTGGGTGAGATGCTGTCAATGACGAATAGGCGCGAAAGCGAACGGCACCCCGTCAAGTTTTATGTCATAGCAGGCGAAGGATGTGAATGTGGGGGAATCTTTGGGGGGGTTCGGTTCGATGACGTCACTTCTTTTACTACTATTAAAGTTATGCGTGAAAAGTGGCGTCACTAAGTCAAAGCACGGAAGCAGTTTTGGCATTTTGGCAACTCTTTGCAAATGGAAAGTGTGAAACAAAACAAGCCCATGTGGTGGGGGTTTCCGGATGGATTGCGCCGAAAAGTAAGAACTCAACGTTTCTTGCAAGTTGAAACACTACACTTTTGAGCAACAATCAACCCACCTAACATTCAACGGTGGTCGATCAAAGGACGGAATTTCACTGATTGAAAACTTGAGCACCTCTTCATAAGGCCCATTGAACGGCACAGGGTAACGAGCTCCACTGCCTCGAGTTCGCGTGTGCCATTCGCCAATGAGCCATGTCAGGGGCTCCAGGATCGGTGGGAGGGGTAATTTCAACTCTGTAACGATAGAAATAAGCTGTTTTGATAGTTTTTGACTGTTGGCACCCACTTTTCTTTCCGTAAGTACATCTCCCACACGCATGGGGACAATTATCATAGAAGAACGGCGAAATCGGCAAAGCCCAATCACAGCGACGTTCTTCGTGCCATCGGACACATGATTTGTAGATGTCTTGACATGGGCCTGAAAGTTGGCATTTCGGTGACTGATTAACCAAAGGAAGTCGACATACGTTTGCAGCCTTTACCCATGAAGCCATCTGGGCATTCACATCGGTTCCCAGATTGCTTGATTAGGCACTTTCCGCCGGGGCCACAGGAGTTGGGGTCCTCGGCTGTGCAGTAATCGATTGCTGAAATCAACATGCTCATAAAGTTACTATTACGTCTTTGTGGCACTTTTCAATGCCTAAGTTATCCAATCTGTTTTTGTTATCTTCCCTTTGGCCCATATTTTAACTAATGATAGCTTTACTTGCTCCCCAGTTCGTTCCATGTCAACCATGGCCATCCATACCCATATCTATGTGCTCAGAAATCATAAATTTTCCAAAATTGAAAAGCGCCGCTCATGTGCCCATAGTTTTTCCCCCTTTCAATCCTGTCGTGTTGTGCCAAAAACCCGCGAGTCCAAATGTCCCCAGAGGTGGCGCGGCCATCTCGGATCGCAGTTGTCGAAGGCGAGCATCTTGTTGGCGCGGAACAACCATGCTTGAAATCTTCTTTGGCGTCCCCCTCCCCAAAAACGGCACAAACGCAAGTACGTGGATGTCAATGTCAAGTTTTGAAGGCCTCTTGAGCACAATGATGACAACGACGACAGCGAGTCGGAGACTCGAGAAGCCTAAGTATAGTCGGGCAGTATACGCTACGCAGGCATCTGATGTGAGGGTCGTCGCTTTGCTCGTCTCTCGTGAATCCACTCTCAGCACGGTTTCGATCGTTTGGGTTCATGGGACTCCCTCGAGAGGTCGGAGATGGCATGGCCATACCGATGCCACGATGCCCATGGAGCATACATATGACATGTGGGCTATGGGGGTGTCGCTTTTCTCTCTTGAAAAAAATATGAAGAGGGTCCTTTGGTGGGATAAAGACACGTGTACTCGACAAAAGATGAGGGAGAAATGTATAAGTTTATCGGGGGTTTTGACGTTGACATTGGAATTGGGGGGTTTTTGGGATGCCATGACGTCATTTGGTGACAGATGACAAGGTCAAACCATCGGTATAATGTAATTCTTATAAAAAAGAGCAATGATTCAAACAAGACGAATGCCATTTCAAAGATGCAAATCAAACTGCAGACTGCACCATTAAGCGTTTAATGAGCCCCAAAAGAGTCGAAAAAACACTTCCCCATGCATACTGTTAAAAATCTAACATAAAAACAGACATACCGTCTTTGGTCAACTTTACCTTCTCGGCATCACTGCCCACAATAAATATTACCATACATATTACAAAAGCAAAGAATATATTCATGTCGATTGATTTGACTCTGATTCTGCTCCCTCTGCTTAAAACAACAAAGAATCCGTGACCAAAGGGCTCTTCCCTTTCGTCGCGCATATACAATCGGCCACTCATCAATGCGATAGCCCCCGCGGGCGACCCTGCAACGTGTTTCTTTCGCGCTTCAGACAAGTCGAAAAGGAAGTTGTCATTGGCTCATCCGCTTACATTTTTGGGCGTCTGCCTTCACACGCTCAACGAACGACGACAAAAAACTATTTGAAACCAGTTGTTGCGTTACATGATGACTTCCTTGGCGTAGTTTTTTATGATCCTGATGGCGTTTACGTTTTTCCTGCTCACATCAGCCTAAACTGTAAAGACGAGTGTGGGAGTTAGTTTTTCCCCCTTCAAATTCGATATGATTAGGGATGGGAAAAACAGAGTCATTAATAGAGCGGTTTTTTGGTCGGTGGGCATGCTATAATTGAATGTTCACGGTAGCGCGACGGTTGCCACTTCCCTTTTTTTTTCGCAATGTTTCTCATGGTTCATGCAACATTTGGTTTTTATCTTTGTTTTGATGGATGGATTAACTTTTTGTTTGTTTTCAGTATTGGCAAGATGAGTTCCTGCAATGGCAACCCGACGCGTACCAAGGCGCAACGGAAATCTTCCTTTCCTCAACGGATATTTGGATTCCGGAATTTTCACTCTATTACTCGCTAAATTTTGATGATGCCGTGAAACTACAGTCGAATAATGATGTTCGGGTGAATTATACCGGGCATGTGCGGTATTACATACCGTTTTCGACGGAAAGTTTGTGCAAATTGGATGTGAAATTCTTTCCATTTGACATGTGAGTATATCAATAGCGGTTTTTGGAGGGCTTTAAATGGCACTTTTCAGCCAACAATGCACGCTTCTATTCGGTTCGTGGGCGCATTCGAATGATTCGATCAAATATTCGCTATACTCGAAAAATTTGTCACTTATTGACTTTTATGATAATCAGGAATGGCAGTTGGATTTGGTGAGATCTGGCTTCAATGCCAGCGTCAATTTTAAGATTGTTTTTTTTTAGGAGCACAGTCACATCATGTCGGACGGGTTCCTCTATGACTATCTTGACCCACCATTGTACTGGGAAATGGTCATCATTGACTTGGTTGTCATCCGGCAATCCTTCTATTACGTCTTTAATCTGGTCATTCCATCGACCATTATCACTTTGGTGGCTGTCATTGGCTTCCATACGCCTTCAACCTCCGGCAGAATGAGAGATGCCAAGTTTCGCCTCGGCATTATGTCACTCATGTCAACTTCTGTGATTCTATTGGCCATTGTCGAGGTTATGCCGAAGTTTTCAATGTCGAGCAGTCGGAAAGGAAGGGGTTCATTCTCCGGCATTCCGCTCATTGGCCTTTATTATTTCATTCTGTTGGCTATTATCGGCCTATCGACCGTGACTACCTCAATGTTTGTGTTTTTGGAGCGTGATTTACGTGAAAAACACACGATTCCATGGTTTTTACGATGGTTGGGGTATGACTTGCAACCGAAGGAATTGCGGAGAGCCAGTTATCGACGCGCGAGAGGGAATGGATCGGAAGTTGCGGATGCCCTTCTCGGTAGCACTGGTCAAACCGGAGGCAATGGCACACCGCACCATCAACATTTGAATGGATTCGTTGGGGATGGCATGCGACAAGCAAATTCCGTCAAAAAGGTCAAAAACTACGCGCAATCTATGGCATTATCTCTGATGAGGCACATGCCAAAGGCTGAAAACACGCCGCAAATGGAGGATGTTCCCAATGCTGGTCAAACGGGTCTACCACGTGAACATGCAAACATTGCGCAGGATAATTTGGCTTATGTAAGCGACTTTCATCAAAAATTCAATCTAAACATCTACTTCCAGGAGCAATCACCTCGGCAAACCCTTCGCCGTCGACTCAGCCTCGCCCAATATGATAACATGCTGGTCTATCAGTACTTTAACCAACTCCTCGAAGATGCCATGACCTGTATTCAACGGATAGACACATCGGTCAGTGGGATCAGGCACGAGCTAGCCGCAATGAAGCCGGATCATTCGGCCGACAAAAAGTGGCATGCTGTTATCCGTCGATTGGAGCTGATGTCGTTAGCGTTCTATGTCAGCCTGCTGTTTATCACAATGTTTCTGTTCTTCAACCATTCGTGGTACTGCTCAGTGGGGGCAAGTGTTTGCGGCCAGCAAAATCTCAAATGTCCCTGGATGCCGTCGAACCCGTCGGATCCCAGTTGTCAGGCGTGATTATGCTTTTGACCGTGATGTAAATATGTTGCGAAATATGCTCAATATTTTAGTTTTGAAACTTTTAATAATAACGAAACCAGTGTTACATTAGCGAAATTTGAAATGTCTGTTACTTAGTGTTTAATGTGAATGAATAAATTTGACAATAGAATTAATCAATGAATGCCATTCTGACCCCTGCCAATGCGAAATTTACACCTTTGCAATGCAAATTTCCGAAAAAAAGGTTGTTTCAGGCACCAAGTTCTGATTACGGCCGCAATCTCGTCCAAATGTCCAAACAACCCAGGTGTTGGCTTTTTTTGTTGTTGTTATTGCTATTGCTTTTAATTTTGTATTATATTTTTACAAACACTACTTTTTCTACCACTGTAGAGTGGGCCAACCAAGTATGCACCACCAAAGAATGCGCCGTTGCCGCAGCTACACTGCATCAAAACATGAATGAAAAGGTGATCAAATGCCTTTTTCAACCCTTTTTTTAAACTGTGTATTCCCCGTTTTAGGTTAATCCATGTGATGACTTTACTGAGTTTGTCTGTGGTAACTACAAGTTGCATCACAATTTGCGCGACGATGATCGTTGGGTTGCTGCCGGTCAACTCATGGCTCGAACTTTGGACAATAAGCTGAAACTGTTGCTTGAAGCACCGCCATCACCCTCGGAAAAACCATGGCACACTTTGGCTAAAACTTATTATCAGAAATGTCTCGACAGTAGAACCAATGAAACAGCTGGAAGAACGGCAATCCTGGGATTGTTGGATGAAATCGGTGGTTGGCCTATGATAAATCAACAATGGAAACCCTTCAATACGTCTTGGGAGGAATATATTGCTTCCATTTATCAAAAATATTATACTCAGATCTATTTTGCTTGGACTCTAGAAGAAGCTTTATCCAACTCTTCAGATTGGACTCTTGAATTAAAGCCATTTTTGTTGATGACACCCGAAAGCTTAAAGGATCTCAGTCAATTTTTGGGAGACAAAAACGAAAAACTTTTCGCAAAGTTTGACGCATTCCATCACGCAGTTGTCGAAAAATTCACAAACCTATTGATGCTATCACAAAAGAGTGATGAAACAAAAACGGGCCCATTAAAACTGATCAAACAAGTGGTTCCAAATGTGTGTTATCACTCCACCTGTAATTGCTAATCGGTTTTCTTTTCAGTTTGACCTTGACGGTTTTGTTCGTCGTCTTTTTAAAGGAATACACACTGTATCTCCTGACATGACAATAAGTATACACTTTCCTGAATACTTCAACCAATTGCATACCGTAATGACAGACAAACTCGATGTTGCAAACTTTGTGGGTTTAATGGTTGCTTTGAATCTTCGCTCACAACCTGCCATGTTTAACCAACCTGCAAAGGTCGACCAAAAACAATGTTTGAAGTATACCGTCCATAAATTTGGTGTCCCTATTGCTCAAGTGTATGACAAGAATTATTTTGATCGTGATGCCGTGGCTCCAAAGGTACAAAGACTTGTTTTTATATGTTTTAAATCGGTTAAAATTTAGATGAAAGAGATGTTTTTACTTACGAAAGAAAGTCTGCGCGACATGTTGAACAGCGCCAAATGGTTGGACGATTTCACCCGCCAAAATGCCATCAAAAAGTTGGATGCAATGAGGGTTATTATAGGATACCCGGACGGCTTGTTTAACGAAACAAACATGAAGAAACACTGGAATATGGTATGTTTATTGCACTTATCAACAGTTACGGCTACGGCACGTTGAACTTTTAGTCCTTGCCGACTCCAACGGAACACTTCTATTCTTATGCAGCGCGCATAAACCAAAAAAAAATAGCTGACGCGCTCGGCCTATTGAATGGTTCCCCAGAAGGTTTTAAGCTCAGTGTAAATGCTGAATATAAGCCACAGAAGAATCGGATCATCTTTTGGGCCCCAATACTGGAGCACCCCTTTTATCAGCCAAATGTTCCCGATTACGTGAACTATGCCGGCATTGGCTTTACTGTAGCCCATGAAATGATGCATGCATTTGATGATAAATTTCGACAATTCGACGAAAATGGTAACATGAAAAACTGGTGGACTAATGAAACGACGACACATTATAATGAAAAAATGCAATGCTTCATTGATCAATACAACAATCACGGTATAGATGGACTTTTAACGTTGGGGGAAAACACTGCTGATAATATTGGAATAAAACTCGCGTACGATACTTACAAAAAGCTGAGATCCGATTCAATCGAACCTGCATTGCCCGGTTTCGAAAAGTATACGGTTGATCAAATGTTTTTCATTTTGGCGACTAGCGTAAGTTTTTGCCTGCAAAAAGGGTTACCATCCCGATTTATAATATTTAATTTTTTAGAAATGGTGTGACATTATGAAGCCAGGACTGATTGTAAATGATCCGCATCCCCGACCAATCATGCGTGCGATGATAACGATGAAAAACTCGAAAGAATATGCCGATGCTTTCAAATGTTCGAAAACTGATAGGATGAACTCTGAAAAAAAGTGCACTCTTTGGTAGTAACTTTGTGCTGTATGTGAATAAGATCTTCAATGACACAATAAAAAAGTGCCAAAATTGAGTTATGATAACAAAAGTAAACTGACACACATTGCCCCCAAACGCACTCCCAGAACGACTTTTGCTCTATGCGTCTTCAAAAAAAGGTCGTCAGAGCCCGCGTTTTTCAGTCGCGTCTAGACGAACTTTCATAATTTTTCGACCGTTTCAACCGGCTGTATTTTTGATTCCCCCTCATTTATCATTATCCCCTTTCAGTGATGGCCGAGCGGGTCACCGAGTACATCGAAAATGAGGTTCAAGGTGTCGATTTGAGTGACAAACTTATCCAAAATCGAAATCGTAGGTTTTCACATTTTGTATATATGTTTTTGCATTCAATCCCTTTCAGAAGTCGTCAACTGCACCGGTCTCAACGACCAGGAGTATCGACAATTCAGTGATGAGCTCCGTGGAACGCGACTTGTCGAGTTTGAAGATTATGGACATTTCCCGTTTCCTCGCGACTTGGCTAAACAGCTCGATAGTAAGTTGTGCTTTTCAACGTGTTCAATGCTAATAAAAATGTTTCAGAATCCCAGAGCAACATAGCCATGGGCATGTTTTCGGAGATTGGCCGAGCTTGGATGAGTATTGACAGTGATTTATTCTTTTGGAACTTTACTACAAAGTTGGTTTTTGTCATCTTATTATTTAAAGATTTTCTCATATATTTTATTTGTGATTGACTGCTTATTTTCAGCGATGATGTCGTGTATTTTGACGGGGTAACCGAGACCATCATAAAAGTCGAACTTGTCCGACCAAAGGGTGCCGTCGTCGACCCTTCCATTCACTTTATCGTTGTCGTCGTCACATCCGCTGAAGTTTTGCTATTGGGAATGACTTTCCGTGGAAACGAGAACATGATCACAGTTCCGAGGAATTTCGAAGTCGATTACGTCAACACGGATATCATGATTGTCAATGAGCCTCTTTTCGTTACTCCGCTCGACGTCAAATCAGTCCAATTTATTACTGGTACCTATGATGGGCGCATTTTCCTTGCCGGACAGGATTCACTCATCGAAATCAGCTATCACGCTGGAACATGGCTTCGCTCGAGGGGCATTGAAAAGATTAACCATTCGAAAACGATTCTGTCTGCGATTCTTCCTGGAATGCCGTTCTTCAAGACCTCTGAGGATATTGTCCAGATTGAAGTTGATGATACGCGGCATTTCTTGTATACTCTCGGCGAACGTGGTACGGTGGCATTGTATGATATGTCAGAGGATGGTGTTCAGCTCGGAAAAATCAAGTCATTGTCGTTGAGTGAGATTCAGGTGTGTTCGTGATCGTTTTGAAGAACATTTTCAATTGGCATTGTTGTAGAAAGAAATCCGAAACAGTTGCGGTGTTGAAGACGATTACCTTGCCGCCATAGTCTACATTCGTGCCATTCCGAGTACGGAGTCCGGTTACGTCGTTCTGGAAGCGGTTACATCGAAAGCGTTGCGAATTCACTTCACTGCCTATGTTGAAGGCTTTGCTCATCCAGACATCCATCCCACCCAAGCGCGAGCTCAAACCTTGCGGGTTATGCATGTTCGGTACCCACCGAATGATCTATTCGGGATCCATCGTGGTGCCCAGATTTACACTGCCAATGGCGATAGCGGTTGGTCGTTCTTTAAATTTTTTCACCGTGATCCACAAACAACTTTTAGAAACCTTATTCGTTGGCCAATTGACTGAAAGTGAGTGCTTCCTGACCATCTTTTCCTCGTCCAATTTCAAATTCATCGAGTATCCGGTTGAAAACATCTCCAATGCCTTCCTCGGAGGCTCTGTTTGGGCTTTCGCGAGACAGCCGGCGATCGCTAGACCGTACACCTTGCCGAATTCCCCTATTCTTCATCCCCTTGAAGCACCTTGGGTTGTCCAGCAGCATGACAAGGCTGTTCGGAAGGTTTTCGTCCTCACCAGCAATGGAACCTACATCTTCCAACAAAATTTGCCGATACAGTTGTTCCGGAAGATCATGGAAATCGACTCCCCTCGGCATTTCAAGTGGCTCGTCGAACAGCATGGACCGACGGAGATTTGTGTTATGGCATTGGCTGTGATTTGCTCGAATGAACCGAGTGATATTGCCATTTTGGTTGGTTATCTGACTTCTTTATGAACTTGTTTAAATGCATTTTACAGCAAAACGCGACTCGTGCCTTCTTTGAATCTGGTGGCGTTGCTCAAGTCACGATTGGCCCTGATAGCTCCTTCCAACATACGACTATTGCTAACCTGTCACAACTGCATACTCCGCCGCGCTACACATCGACGCCGACGTCGCCAAAGACTGCTGGTTCGATCCTTGGCAACTCATTCCGTGACCCCGCTGAAGGAGATCTTGATTTGCCCGTCTTCGAACACATCACTCCCTCTTCCCGTCACGATGCCCTTTACATCTACTTTGCCAGGATTGTGGCGCCACTGTGGGGGCGGAATGTTGCTACTCGTCAAGGCAACTACGCTTTGAATGGTCTTCCGTTGAATCTGGTCTCGAAGGTCATTGATCAAATTGGAGCCCTTCTCACTGCTATTACCCGACACAATTTGATCGATTTCAACAGCACCGGTCAAATCTATGATCCCCTCACTGCCAAGGCCGCGGAACAGGAAGTGCAATCGTTGAATGTGCTGAAAACCACGGCTACCCAGACTTACGAGATTTTGCGTCTTTGGCGAATTCTCGATGAGCATCAATTCCATGTCATCACCCAACTTCTCGATGATCAGGCGCTGTCGGCACTGGTCAGCATGTCGTTGGCTAACTGCGTGACGAGTTGCCATGAAGTGTCGTCAGAGCTGGTTACCTGCATAATCAAGTATTACATTGGCGATGAAGCAACTACCGAAATTATATCAACGCGATTGAGTGAGGAATGCCCAACGCTCTTCACTGTTCAGGATGCCCATCTTCTCAAGGCCTCTGAACTCATAACCACCGCCAGGCGACTTCCCCCCGGCCACGAGCAAGGCAAAACCGTCCACAAGGCCGTCCAGATCATCCATCAATGCATTCAACGCGTCAACATGGATCTCGTTAGCTCATTGCTGCGTCAAGTCAATGGCTACGACTACATTGCCGAGTTGGCTCTCGCTCGCGCTTCCAAGGAGGATCCCATGAACCTTGCCATCATTGCTTATCGTGAAAACGTTGACAACTATGAACCAAGGGTTCGGGATGCGATCAATGGCCGAAACTCTGCCTATAAGTACGTCATTGATACGTTGACCTTCCTGCAGGACCGTGTTAGTGGAGCCGGCGCTGGAGATACCGAGGATGTTGAAGTGACCCCTCCTGCGGCTGCTGTCTATCGCGATGAAATGATTAACCGTGTTTTGGAGAGTGATGACGAGCTGGCCCATGTGAATCTCTTCAAATGGTTGCTGAAAAATAACCTCGAAGACATGTTGTTTGCCAAGCCCCAGCGATACTTTGAGAACTTCCTTCTTCATGAGTTGCGATTAGGCGAATCGACGAAGTACCTTGAGCTGTTGTGGAAGTATTACGAGAAGAACGGCAATTTCGGCAATGCGGCCGAGTTGTTGTATAACTTTGCGGAGAGTGCCAAGTATGTTTTTATATTTCTACGTTTGACAAAAAATACATACATCTTGTTTCAGGGCGATTCCCCTCAAAAAGCGTCTCCTATACCTCTCTCATGCCATCATGTGCGTCCAATCTGGTACGGAAAACAATGCTAACCTCGCCCTGAAGCAGGATATCAAGGCTCGCTTCGATGTCGCTCAAATCCAGCAAATGATTTACGAAGACCTTGTGAACGAAGGCAAATCCGCGTCTGCCATCGCTGATCTCGATACTAAATTGTATAACCTCACTGAACTCTACGATAACTTTGCTCATCCATTCCATTTGGCGAAGACCAAACTTGCTATCCTGAAATGTGCCAACTACGGTGATCCTAATGATATTCAAGAAGTTTGGGCCGAAATCCTGGCTCAAGACCTTGCCGGTTTCAAAGCTAATCCGCCCGAGACTGCTGTCCAAGTCCAGCAACGCCTTGTCGTCACGCTGACTAAGCTCTACACGATGTACAAGTCGTCCGTTGAGTATGTGCCGTTGCATTTCATCCTGCGCGAACTTCTCATCAAGTCATTCGGGGGTGTTCCGGCATCGTGGCTCCCTCAAATTTGCAAAGAAAGTGGTATACCGGTCGCTGCTGCCCTGGACGTTGCTTCCAATGAATTCCAAGCCGATCGATTCTGGCGGACAGGTCAAAGACTCAGCTACATGGTGGACTTTGTGAAATATGTGTGTGATCAAGTGTTGAGCTCAAGGCTGCCGTTGACCTACACAGAACGGGCCGTGCTTGCCGAGAAGATATTGACCTTCATCGGAACCCTGATTTTGAGCGTTGAACCGCAGCATGGCCGTGTCGTGAATCCTGTTATCGGTGAATTAAAGGTCTACGAGGAGCAGATCAAGAATATCGTCTAATTGTGTGTTAATTATTGTCAAGTGGTCTCGTTTTTTTTACCTGTTTCATTTTCGGTCCTGTTTCTGATGTTGCTATTTGTTAGGATTTATGAGTAAAGTTTTGTATTGAGGATGGGTTACTTGGGATTTCAATGTGGTCGGATGGCCATGAGATATCTGTTGAAGTTTGTTATAGAATCTTTTGTTGAGACTGAACTTGTTTTAGAATGTCTGCCCCCAATCCCGCATTCTCCGACAGTGATAGCGATGATTCCTCAAGCTCTTCGTCGAGTGGTAATGGTCCACGAGAACTGGCTCCGTCTAGTCATTCTGGATTATCGGACGAGGAGGACCGTGCCCCGATTCCGGCACCTTCCCAGTCGGCTTCCGCTGCGGCTAAACCTCAAAGCCCGTTGAGCTCTTCCGAATCCTCATCATCCGAATCGGATAACGAAGAAGCTGCTCCGGCACCAGCACCAGAGGCATCAAAACCAGCCCCGTCCCCAGCTCGATCCGCTACGCCAGCATCCCCGGCGGCTCGTCGATCGCGGTCATCGACCCCCTCCTCACAGGGTATCGGTGGCAGTCCAGTTCACGATGCCATGAACGATCTTTCACTGTCCGATGATGATGATGCGGCTCCCAAAAGTAAGCCGTCTCGACGCTCTGCAACCCCAATCGACAGCGACGATGATATTGCTGGTCCGCGACTTCATCAAGACCCGAATGACGTGCCTGTTACCCAGCCTCCCATATACTATGACATTCCGCTGGAGAAAGGCGATTACGGCAAAGAGGGTCCAGTGCTTGTTCGTTGGCCGAACTTCATCTCTGTGGATTCACGCCCATTCACCGAGGATACGTATGACTGTGAGGGCGAAGATGTAACCGCCGTCAATGACGATGGACGATCAAAACTGCAATTAAAGGTCGAAAATTGCATCCGATGGCGTAAGAAGCTTGATGCCGATGGAAATGTCATTGAGGATCCGGTTACGAGCAAACTGGAGGTCGAATCCAATGCCAAGATTGTTCGATGGAGTGACGGATCGTAAGTTTTTTAACATAAACTCTTTAAGCAAAATGTAATGTTGTTCTTTCAGTATGACCTTGCAACTCGGCAGCGAAACTTACGAAGTCAATGAACAGAAAATTGAAGAATACAACCACTTGTTCCTCCGTATGCGATCTGGTCTTCATGGCAATGCTGTCTTCAGGAAGCGTTACAACTTCCGTCCGTACTCCACGGATTCCATGACCCATCGTAAGATGACCATGACGATGGCCGAGAAGACGAACAAATCGCAGAGGGTCAAAATTCTGGCTGATGTTGGACATGATCCTGAGGCGGGACGAATGGTGGGTTACAGTTTTTATGAAAGTGCTTGTGTTTTAAACTTTATATTTGTAGACCCTCATTCGCAAAGAAGACGAACGCATGCGAGCTGTCGCCCGTCGTGAAGCCCAACAACGCAAACAGAAGGAACGACAATATCGGTCTGGCCTGTCCCAAGGCTTCCTGGAGGATCGCGATGACTATGACGACGATCCGGAATCCCTTTCGTCCATCAAAAAGTCCTACCAAAGCGGCAGCCATCGCAACAATCGCTTTGATCGTCTCGATGCAATCGCGCGTCGATACATGTCCGATGAAGAGGATGACGACGATGATTCACGCAGAATCGAACAAGCAAAGATTGAATCGGACGATGATGAGCCGTCTTCGTCGACAAAGAAAAGGGATGAAAAGAAGAAACGTAGAATTGTCATCGAGGATGAGGATGAAGATTGATTGGCTTTATTTGATTGCGTTAATGTATTTTTTCGATAAATAACTCTGAATTTTTGATGTAAAGAATAAAAAGGAGCGTTTTAGCGGACCATTTTGACAGTAATGACGACACCGTCGGACGCGACGTCGAGAACGGCATTTTTCTGGGGACGGATGCGTGCCATGTCGAAGGGGTTGAGAGCATAGGTAGATCCGGCACATTTCAGGTTTGCTGAACCCCGTTGCGGCATAACAATGAGCTCACCATTGCCGGTGGCTAAGTTGTGTTCCCCGGGGCCGTAGAGGGTTATGGTTGTCTGGCTGCCGACGCCTTCTAACATTAGAAGAGGTGCTTTCCTGAATGAATCCATGAAATAACTGTATTTCAGGGATCAAAACTTACTTAATTGAATCGATGTTTTCATCAATGAACTTTCCCAGATTCACGGGGCGCATCAAAGTTTGTGCCACTGGCGCATATGCCGGTTTCTGCAACTTGGCATTTGGCCCTGGTTTCCCGGTCTTTGCCTCCGCTGAAGCCTTGAATTCACGAATGACGGGTGGTAGGTCGGCCACGACATCCTTCAAATGGAACCAGCGTTCGAAGAGCACGTCGGTCGTGCCATCGATGAACCACCGAACACAATCTAGTTCATCGGAATCACGGGTTCGCTCAATGACCACCCCGACAGTGTTTTCGAATCGTTGGGGCGAATGTTCAACTCGCCCAGGGAGAAGGAAGATCTCGCCCTGCTTGATTGGGATATCCACATGGTTGCCATTCTCTACCACCTTCAATACCATATCACCCTCAACTTGGAAGAAGACCTCTTCGCCTTCCTCGAAATGAAAGTCATTGCGTTCATTGGGGCCACCGATAAAGAATACCTTCAACTGGTCACTGAACATACATTTGTTACAAACTGGAGGCGCAAAATCGGCTTTATTCTCCTCAATCCATTTGGGTGAGTTGAAAACGAGACAACAGTCGGAACAACACGACATTGCAAGTTAGTGGTACAACAGGGTTATTGATAAGTTGGAAACTGAACTTATGCATCTTCAACGCCTTATATGTACGTGTAGATGCGCAAAACGGTGCCCACTTTGACCTGCCATCCATCAAAACCTGTTTCCCGAAATGAAGACATTCGATCAACGAGCGGAATAAAGATCAAATTGGTTTCACTCTGTCTCCTGTCAAAACGAAAACACTTATGTTAGAGCAATTACAAAACTGATTGTTAAAGCTCTTTTGTCTGAGTGAATCGAATCAAAATAAACTGGAAACTGCAATTTAATTCTACTTTTCAATCAGAGCTTATCTTCAAGCTCAACATGTATAATCACCTCAGGGTGGTAACAACGAACCCCGTAATAACTCCTCTTTCAACAAAATCACAATGCCCCCGGGTGTCAATGCCATAAATAAGAAACACAGTAAAATAGTTTTCAGCTTTATAATAACGAACAAAAAACAAGTTAACAACAGCCGTCGAAAGAAAGAGAACAAATAGTTTAGTTGATCTCCTTAACTTCCAAACCGTTGGGCAGGGAACCACGCAGCTTGGCGGCCTTATCCTTATCCTAAAAGAGAAAAAAGTTATTACTCGAACAAACGTAAAATTGATTAGAGAAACTTACGTTCAAAACAAGAGTGTAGAGGAACTTGCTGCAGCGGACCTTGAACTTGACGTTTTCCTTGTTGGTCTTGACCAAGACGTACTTGGCATCCTTGCGGCGAGCCGCGAAGAGGAGCTCCTTCATTTCCTTGACTTCACGAGGCATGGTTGCTGCTGTAGTACCTGCAAGATGAAATTTAGCAATGTCGTTACAAAAATTATATATCTAAAGCGCGACAAAAAGACGCTAACAAAAGCCAGACACCGGTAAATTCAAAATATGACAGATTTTTATAATATTTAGTGATAAAAGGCGACAAATTACAACGAGAAGCCAAAAAGTAAAGTCAAAGTATTGAAACTTGGCAATGTCTCGACAAATTAGCAGATTTTTAAGGGCAAAAAACCACAAAAATGTGGTAATCATTACGACGGGGATAATTCTGGCATGAAAAACAGCAAAAAACTGGGCTTGAAAGATGATAAAACGGCGAAAAATGACGGAAAAAATCGCGAAAAGGGTGAAACCAACGCAACGATTTACGCACTGCAGCCGTCCCGCACAGTATGCTCTCTTTTCGTTATGAGAGCTCTCCGAGCACTTTGTTCAACGCGCACGCACTTTCACGCTCGACAGCGGCGGTTTCCACGGAGCTGTTTTTTTCACGTACTTTTCGGCATTTTAATCCTCAATTTATCACCGTTTTATTCTCAAAAAGCAACGCAGCATTATTGTTCATGATTCACCTTATAAATTATACATCAAAGGAGTATTTTGCGCCGACAGCGCATATCTGTTTTCCAGCAGTTTAATAATTGGCCAGTTTGTAACCTCGGAAATCCCTATGATGACGTCTATGACCAGCAAGACTAAACTAACAGCGACTAGGACACCCATGTTAACCAGATTGATAAATTTTCGCTCCGGTTCCCGAAATACATAAAATAACAAGAGGGAATAATATAAAAGGTTGAACGCGAGCAGCGTCATCGATGCCAAAACTCGCATGATTCTCCAAAGAACAGTGTCTTCTCTCCGTTTTGCGGTGGCTGCCAACTGAATGTATTGGAGCCGTTCTAACCGTCGAAAAGTGCCGGGTTTGAAGACGTCGACATAATTAGTGAAAAATATATAAGTTAAAATTCCGGAGCTAATGTACAACAAAATTTCTAAGGCTTTCCAGAAGTCATACACGTAGGATAAGACAAATATTATCAATGTACAGGGGATATGAATCGTTTCGAAGATGACAACATTGGCTGTCGTGTCACGGTGGAGGGTTTGACCGACGGGTTCCCCGTTCAGTGTGATGATTTGGTTAGCCGGGAGTTTGAATTTATGGGTGTAAAGTTTCAAGCCTGCGAATCGGTTATCAATGAGATCGGGCTGGGGTACGGGTGGGAGATACTTGGCGCGGTATTCTTCAATGTACTGCAAGAAATTATATATAAATTAAGATGGATTCGGTCAGTTTTAGGCGAGGCTTACCCGGTAGGAGAACGGATGAATAAGAACCTCCGTAAAATGCCTCACAGTTTTGTATTGATGAAAGAAAACAAGTATATCCATGTCGACGATAATGTCATGGCACAAATTGATAGATAGGCGTTTCAATTTCGGCACATGATGTCGAAGGATGTCCTTTGTTAGATGTATTGTGTCGTCACATACCACGGAAAAGATGGCCATGTTTTCCAAAGCGGTTGCGTTTGCGAGAAATTTCAGAAATGGAGTTTTTTCGATGTAAACTTTCACAAGCGACATGGATGTTAGAAAGCTTCCACATGGCTGCACGTAGGACAATATTCTCGACCATAGAATACGGTTCTTCTTTGTCATAAATACCTCCAAATCTTGTCTCAGTTCAAGACCAGTTGATGGAAAAAGATCGCGATCACTGAATGCTTGGATTATCCGATGTCGTGAAGCTCTTACCGGTAGTCTAATCAAATGATTCTCGCCTTTGTGAGGATTGAATTCCGTCGTTATGACCACCTTCCGCTTTTTGACTTGAATGTTTCGCAAATATGAATCCAATGCATATTGAAAAAACGGCGAATATGACGATAGATGGCACAAATTAATGAATGGAAGACAATGCAAAATTTTGATAATGATCTCTTTTGGCAATTCCGGAAGTATCGATTCACATGGCTCTTCGTCAGCTGTCAGTGGGATCGCAACGCTACAGCTGGTCACTTCCGCCATTTCTGTAGAGGTTGGACTGGGGTGGCTGTATGTTTCAAGAGGATAAATGTCAGCAGAGATAAATAGGTAGACACACGAGTTAGAGCCGGCTGACGACTTACAGAAGACGAAGGTCCATGACAACCAACGGCACCACAACTCGGCCGACCTAGCCTTTTAGCTTGCCTTGTATGCGCAGACGACGAACTGAAGGGGAGACGACGAGGGTGACGATGGAAGCCAACGACGGCAGAGGCAATGTGCTGTTGCCCGCTGGCTGTGGCTTACTATGCTTGGGACGCCGCTGCCGCCGCCACCACCGCCGACGGCAGCGAACACATCTGCTGGCAAGTGTTATTTGTGCCTTTTGACTGGAAGAGATAACACGCGGAGAGCAACGTTCCTGGGGGTGAAGAGCTCGAATCGAAGGAAGAAAAAAATGAAGCTGGCAAGACTTTTGGGTCTTGTTTTTGTTTGGAGGGGGCTTGGTTGATGGAAGTTGAAAACATGATGCAAAATGGAAAGATTGGATTGACATTTATGCCGGGTGGGATGGCAGACGAAGATTGACTTGAAGATGTAGTGCGACAACACATCAGTTTGAACTTTTGGGAAGACAGTTTTTGATTAAAAGGAATTACAAATGTAAAAACTTTAAAATAAGAAGTCAAAAGGCGCTTTATAACTGCACATAGCTGTGCGCATTGCCTTTTCATTGCAAAGAACAGCAAAAACGTTCAAAGTTCATATATTTTTTTGCGAAAAGACTACTTTTGTCAGTTAATCCTTGCTTCCGCCGACTTATTTTTAGGACTTTATCACCCTAAAGTCAAATGAAAACCATAAATATGAAAGCCCATGGCACATCAAGGCGATCATCAACGCAATTCAATGAAGACCACTTTTTCTCAAGCGCGGCTGGCATCATGTCCCAATGCCACACGGATCGCAGTGTTTCGATCCAATTTCACTTCTTCCTTCACCATCGCGGTTCGATTTTCTCTTTGTTTTCATCTCTCCCATCTTCTTCCAAGCACGTTAGTCAGTTCGATCGACCCGTGAGCATCATCAGATACAGCTTCACAGACCCCATTATGAAAAAAAGCACCTGCCGGCGGCGCTCGGTCTGCCCCCTTTGCCCCAGCGCAACGCAATGCTTGTTGCCTTTTGACTGTCTTCCGTTTTTTTCGTTTGTTAGATGGTTCTGTCTAGCTCGTTTTGGATCAGCTCATTCCCGTTCACTAGTAGCATCAGCTCCCTTCTCGCTAGGTCGTGGTATTTCACTTGCCCTGTGTTGTGGCTTTATCATTGTCGCTTGTGACGATGAATAAAGATTTGCATTCGCTTCGCTTTACTTCGAAGCCGAGTCCCGCTGAGTTGGCTGATGCTCGCCAGCGTCTGGACAATCTGCGTCGACTTCTGCCTGATGATGATTTCTTTTTTATTGTCTTCAGCATGCCTGATGACCAGCAACCTGCTCCGAAACCGCCAGAGATGGCTAATGGCGTCAAACGGGTGAATGGACTGCCCAAGTGCAAGCTTAGCGACCCGGAGGACAATACTGAAAATGAGTTTCTACCATCGGACTTAATTGCGAAGCATCAGGTTGGAATTATATATAAAAAGTTGCGCATTCAGTTTTTCAATGTTTTTATAGAAAAAGTCGCCTTCGAAAAAGCGAGAAAAGTTGCGCAAATCCCCAGAACCAGAATATGATTCCCGAAAGTAAGTTGGGATATATAATGTTGCACAGATTGAGCAAGTTATGTTTTTAGCTGCATGAACGGCTTCGATGTATTTAGCAAGTTGCAGTTGCTAAATGTAAGTGGACAGACGGAGGTTTAACTGATTTGTGATAATTTGCGATCCATTTCAGTCAAAGGCCCCTTCACCCGAAAAAGTTATCATCGAAGAGCAGCAACACATGACAGATACCACCAGTTTATCCAAGTTGCTTAAGCCAAGCTGGTCACCGGTATCAAGCACATCCGCCAAAAAAGAATTTGATGTGCATAACCATTCACGGTCTGCTCTCATTCTGAGTTCTGGTGTGAAACCTGCCAAGCTCAAGCCGGCTTACACCATGGCCACCAGCACGAATACCTGCAATACTGTCACGACTGTTTCGGGTGGAATTCCGTCAGTTCTGGGAGCCGCGAGCCAATGTCCACCACGAATGACGGAAGAAGTGGTTCTTCCGGATATAAATCTGGCAAAGTACGTTTTGTGCCTGCATGGAAAGGTTATATTGTACAAATTACAGCACAAACAACTTGAATCAAGACCCAGTTCCTACCTCCCTACCGAAAGTCGGTCGTTTACTTCGTCCAGGTCCTCAGACACCACATTACGCTGAAGCATTACGTCTCTGTGATCATGATGTGCTTCGTATGCTTGGAAAACAGCTTCTCTTCGAAGAAGGTTACACTCGCGGGCGGTTCTTCAAATCGATGCTCGAAAGCATCATTGAGGGATCAGTTTCCAAATTCACGGAACTGTTTGAGCATGTGTATCATCAAGCACGAGCTGAAAAGCGAAATAAGATGTTCACGAATGCCCAGCTCAAACGGCAAGCTATGCTTGTAAGTTATTCGAGAATGATAAGCTGACAGCTCCATCTTATCATGATTTCCAGCAACTTCTTGGATTCTTCATCAGCAAAAGCACCGACGCCAACCTCTTCATGATCCTTGCTGCTGCTCGAAAGCCCCATGACGATAAAGATACCGTCATTCCATGTCACCTGTTGCTCGAACCTCACGGCTATTGTGGTTTGATCAGATTCATTGGAAGTGTGCTTCGACCCACTGAAGTCAAGACGCTTCTGGCTGTCAAAAACACCTATTCTGGTCGATCTGCATTGAATATCGCAGCGGTTGCCGGATCCATGTGTCAAATGCAGGCCCTGTTGAAGCTTGGTGCATCGACTGATACTGTCGATGATGTCGGTAACAATCCGATCCATTACGTCGTACGGAGAGTTCATTTGGAAAATGTAATTTTACCATATTTTTTGCTCTTTTTGAATGTCTTGTTTCAGTTCCTTCTGCTTTCGCACTATGGCGCCGATCTCTACGCCTGCGGCATAGGCCCCGATGGCAATGTCGATACATTTGCTGAATACGTTGTTCGAGCTTGTACACATGCACGCCTTCGAAATTTCATACTGAACCGACTCGCAGCATTGCAGACAATCTTTCTGGAGAAATGTCGCAAAGTGATCAAAGATGCGAAGCGCGATGTGACTGAAGTTTTGAGCGGATTGCACTTTGCCAGGGTGTTGACGCCGAAACTGAATACGAACAAGGTTTGTTCGAATTGGTTGATCTTTATAGACATTTCTGTAAATTGGATTGTTTTACAGATCGAAGTCGACTTTGAATTTGAATCAAATAGCAAATCCTTTCCCGACCTAACCCGTCATGATATTGTGATAATGGTCACTCCATTTTCCTACAAAGATTCCGATCTCTATGCACCTGCGATGGCACCAGAAATTGAATTCGAAAAGCTTGAACCAGGCGAACAAGGTCTCATTGATGGATCTCTCAAATTCTTCGATCTCAACGTCTTCAAAACGATCTTCTCTTTCGATGGATGTGTAGTTAGTCAGATTGGACGTTACATGGATGGTGCTTTTGCGTTCAAACTGACACCAAAGCAGGGACTATTGCCGGTGAGGCGCGAAGGACCTGTTCGTGGTCGCCTGATCTTCAACACTTCCGGGGATCCAGTTCGATTCGACAGGACGCTTTTTGCTATTCAAGCATTCTCAGTGTTCCGTGGCGAGAATTTTGGCACTTCGAAGGATATTGATGGTCAATGGCCCGTTCGACATCGCCTGCGGGATACATTGCTCATAGGAAACGAGTACGTCAAGCTTGATCCGAAAACTTTGCCATCAAGTCTGAAGAAAGCCCCAAAAACAAAGTACAGCGAAGCGACTTCCGATAAAAAAGCCGGCAAAAAGAAATCAAAGAAAGGGCCCGTGTTTGAAGCATCACCGATGGCTGTATACGTGCCGAAGAGTGAGCGAAAAGCAAAGAAGAAGCCCGCACCTCCCCCAGTTCCAGTCACACAGTCCCAAGAATAGTCATTGTAGAATCTTTCGAGATGGAATAGTCAGCAATCATGAATCCTGCCAGAATCAGCTTTAACAAATTCCCGGTCTACCTTTTTTCCCAACAAACATACCAGCGAGTAGCTCGGTGCTACTGTCTTTTATTATTTTTGTGTTTTGACAATATTGCTCAGTGCCTTTTTTTATTGGCTTTCATTATAAGTGCCTTGTGAAATGCCTCTACGGGATTCTCGTCTCGGTTCTTGTGTTCACGTTGACACAGTTTGATAAGTTTTAATCATTGGTTGTACGAAACGTGTATAATTTTAAGGTAAAGATAAATTAATTTTGGAGTCTGTGATTTTTGGACATGGGGTTACTTCCTTTTTGGGGTACTAGGAAAAGGATAGTTGTTGGAAGTTTTGTATTTGTTTTGACCGTGACCGTTGGCATGGCGTAATTGGTCACGGGTTTGTGTAATGTTGATTGTTGGTGCTGTTGATGCTTCTATGATGTCAGTCAATGAAGGTTACGATAACTTTTATTGAAACAAATTACTTTGAGAAATGTTTACAATTTGATAAGATCATTTTTACTATTTATGAAAACTTGAGAAATATGAGGGTTAGTAAACATAGAGATCATATGGGTTAGAATTACTGTAATTAAACAACATGTAATACGAATGATAGGGGGTTAAGATTACTGTAATGAAACAAAAGGGAATGCCGCAACACAGTTTACTAGCTCACAAGTTGAATCGCCTCCGGTAGTGGGACTCCACAGTCCTTCTTGTGCTGGTATTGCTCGAACAACAGCAGGGTGAAGTCTTCTTTGGCATGAGCGACTAGGGTACTGTTGCACTTCTCGCAGTTGTACTCAGTGTGATCGACCAGGGGCTTCTTGTATTCGTTGAATTTATGGTAGACTGGAGGGCTTTGTTGGTCCTTTTTCAAGGGGCTCAGATAGATGATGCGCTTGGCTTTGCCGAACCCAGCAACACGCTCCGATGGTACCGGGATGTGAGGGCATCCGTTGAAGAAGCGCACCTTTTGAGACTTCACGTCGGGAACGAAGGGTTGGGCACAGTTTGGGAGGTGTTCGCCGAACTCGTAGAAGCGAGTATCGTTGGGGTCACAATCCATAGTGCAACCGGCCGTGCAGTCCTCATTGTTGGCACAGTTGTAGACGATCGACGGGGAGATGACGAGATTGGTTCGGGGAGTAGCACCGAAGATGTACTCGTGTTGAAGTTCGGGGTCCCGCTTGAGGACGATTGTCATGCGACGACCGGGTTCACCATCGGGCGAATCCGTGTAGATGACATCTTCGGCGGCACGTTTCGGCATGCACATGTTTTCGGCGATGTTGAAGTAACGGGCGGTGTAGGAGTTGGTAAACCAACGGTCAGGCTCTCCTCTCTTGGCACATACATCGCTGGATTGCCACTTGAGACTAGGTGCGGGGGCCATGGCTGAAATAGGGGTAGGATGTATTTCCAATCGTGCCAGTTGTTGTTGCACGTCCGTGGGTTTTGTAGACATGGCAAAACTTGGCTAGGTTAATAGGTTGCGACTGTTCAAGTCGAGAACACAAACTGAATATGCCAGCCGGCCCAGCCACAGCTTTAAGACACTCATTACCGGCGGAGCTCCACCCCTGGCATGATTTAACAACCATGGAAACGACATGATGAGGGAAAGTCATGGCAAGACCACCGATTATAACGGTCCATCGGTTACAGAGGCACTGTGGAAAGTGGTACGGCTGGCGCTAAACAAATGAAGTACAAACTTGCTTATCGTACTGTTTAGCTTACACGAGGAGACGTATACAAGAGTAAAGATACCCGAGTGATAGTACTTTGAGCTTTGCAATGCCGAAAATGCTAATTATGGCTTTACTTTACTACCAAATAATATTGGCGGTAAACGACGGATTCAACCACTGAATAACTATTTCTAACAGTTTTTACAACAAAACTTTATCAAAGTTAAACAAACAAAAACAAAAATACAATTGGGACGAGCAATACGTACAATATAAACACCAGAGCCTTCACGCCCTCAAAATTACGATCCATATAAACGCCGTTCGATGTGGCGAGCCGTTACTTCAGGATCGATCTTCGATGGCGGTTGTTCAGGTTTCTTCGGCTTCAAATCGAGTCCAAGATTGTGGCTCAAACTATCCCGAGTGTGTCCGACGACGTAGTACTCCCTGATGTAAGCCAGTATGGCATCAATGAGTCGAGGCATCCAGAGGTAATCGCTGGCAGTGAGAAGTTCAGGGAAGTGGTGTTCGTGTTCCTTCAGGAAGATGTAGTCCTTGTACATCAAGGGGCAGGGACCATGATCACGGCTTTCATAGTGCGAATCATACTTGTGAAGCTCGCAGAAGTCGACGCAGATTTTGAACATTTCGCTGGTGACATGTTGGACGGGTGCCGGCTCACTGTTGCTTGCATCTAAGTCAACTGAAATGGGCATTTTTATATATAAAATTATTCAAGAGGAAGAATATACATTCACAGGTGGCTTAAACAAGTCAGTCAATGGTTTAGAAGAGGGAAAACTTACCCAAAATGTCCTTCAACACATTCATCTGATTGATAACGCTCTTGGAGATTATGTGTTCTTGTCCATCGACGACAGTTTGAATCTTGTATTCCGGGGATGGTTTGCGCTTGTACCCACGAGGCATGATTCTGGAGTTCTGAAGTGGGTTAGCATGATTAAAATGAGAATGAAATGAAAACTGATGGAAACGAAGCGCGGGAGGAATCAACGAGACAAAAAGTCATCTGCTCGAGGCAGCACAGACAGATGGACGATATTGAATGAACAACGCACGAAAGACCGAGCTGACGACTGCGGACCAAATGCCAAATGTTCGCCCAGCCGAACAATCAAAACAACCGGGAATGGTCTATAGTGCGCACTGACCATGTCCTATCCGAAACAAAGAAGTTTCATAAAACCCAAAACTTCAAAATTCAAATTTTAACAGACACATTTCACAACTCCAAAACAACACGCGGCACTTTTATTGAAAACAAATTTCATACACGACAGTCCCACTGGCTGACCAATAGATTTTTACAGTACTCAAAGCCGGTTAACATTGTTTCAAGTCATTATCACACTGATCTGTGACTGCCTGGATCCGAATCTTGGCCACTTTACATGCAAACTGCTTCAAGGCCTTTCCACATTGATGCGTGTAGTAATCGATCGTGCAATCAATGATTTCATTGGCGGCCGTACAGTTTGGCGCCGCTTCCTGGATAATGTGCACCTGTGAATTCATACATTTTCCGGCATTGCCCTGCGATGCTGCTGTGTCGGCTTCGACGAGGCAATCGAATGAGTTTGCCAGGGCTACAAAACGTGGATCAGTTTTTTTTAAACAGAATCAGTTTAGAACTTTTAATTTGACCCCTCGAAAGCTTATTGGGGTGGGTCCCAGCAAAAGGCAAGGCAATTTCAATGAAACATGATTGTTTGTTTGCTTATCACTTTTTTACGCCTCTGACGCAGATTGTGGATTGCATCGGAAACAGGTGATAAGCAATGCATATTTTAATGTTTGGCTAAAGTGGAGTGGGTTGAAAAAAATACCTGGAAGTCCTTCTGTACATTCAAACTTCCGGACGAGATAGTCAGATTTGTACTGGAAGGCGTCGGATGGCCGTACTCCAAGGGCTGACTCATATTGGGTTGTGTCGATGCAGGTCTGGGCCTCATGGCCGAGGCATCTGATTAAAGTGTGCTGGAAGCTGGAAGGAGTATTGATTAGGAGGGAAATAGTGTTATCAGGGATGTGTTTGGGTTGGAATTTTGATGAAGTTTGCTTGTTTGGTTGTTTTTAGTGAGTTGAGTGTTCGCTTTTTGGATGCTTTTTGCCCTTTGAACAAAAATTATGCCAAATTTTAGATGCCAAAGGCCATCCAAACTGTCATTATGTCGATGATACTAATTCAAAATGAACGCCGTTCCGCTCTTTAGAGCCATCAAACCCCTTTACAACATGTAATTAGCTAATAACGTCGATGTAACCGCCGCCGTGGGCAGCTTCCAATCGCCAATCGGCAGCTGTTACATGGCTAGCACTCTCACAACCCCGCTTGACCCTCACTCACATCGCCTTGCGCCTTCGCTTCGCGGTTGCTTATGCGTGTACAAATCATTTTTTATCCAGCCAGCCATCCATCCATTCGGGCACTGAACGGCTAACGGCGCAGCGCACTCCGGAGATTGACCCTGTTTCCGGATGCATGTCCTGTCCTGTGCCCTCTGAGCTCAGCTCCCCACATCCATCCAGTCAATCTGGCAGGTGCAGGATGGTGCGCCTGGAGTCTGGACTACGGACTACCAAAAATGGCTGCAACCCAACTAATACTACTATTTATTGATTCCTTCCCGTCGTCGGCCGGCGGCACTCGCTTTTTTTAAATGCTCTCTTCCGACGAGAGTTTCATCTGTTTTAAACCATTCCAACCTTTTCTTTTGCGGCATTTCGGCATTTTTCAAAAGCGAGAGTCTTGTTAGTCACAGACCGGAGCGCTATAAACTCACTCTCCTCCTTCTTCTTCCCCGGGGCAGTCAGGGGCTGATTCCACACATATACAGACTGACTGTTTGCCTAGCGGAATTTTCACTACAACTCGGCGGCGGTGGTACGTTTATGGCATTCTTCTTCTTCGGCCGGGGCAGCGCTATTTTGAAATACTTGCGAGCGATGGCAATGTCATTTCGAAATAGCTGGAACTGGCTTTTTGGAGCCTTCCAATTGTTGGAAGCATGCTCGAGTTGGTCTTTTTGCCTTTCGGTGAAACGCGGGAAGGCATGGATGTGGACCAATATTGTCCAATGGTCCAGTCTTTTCGGCATTTTCTTACTTAATTTAGTGTGACTTATGGCGCGCATGAGTGGCCATCATCTGTTTTGCGGGGGGCCACCTTGGAATTGGAATGCCCTAGCAAAGTGTTTAGCCAGGGCGAGCTTATTGAATGTGATCATGGAAGCGTTAAAGTCAACGTTGCATGTGCCGAAGAAGCATGTTCAACTTTTCAAATGCTTCTAGCTCCCAGCCAGTTTCCAGATTTAGTCAGCTGTCAATCGAAGGTTATGTACGTACAAGCTGTCATGTCATTTCATCCAATCATTGAATGAATCACAGCTCACAGCATTCATTGCTACTGAATTCTGGGCATGGCTCCCATCGAACGTTGAAAGGTAACACCGCTCGGCTGTCCTGCCGCCGAGGGTCAGTAACATCATCCTCGGTCATTCACTTTTTCAACAATTCTGCGCGGCTGCGCAATCCTCGTTGTTGGCTATTTACGTTGAGTTGGGGGAGGTTTTTTGCCGCGCGAATTTTTCTATAATACGTCAAGGGTACCCCGACTGCGAGTGTTTTCATGTTTGACTCCCTTCTTTTGGCGCCACTCTTGCTATTGATACCCCCAAGAAGCTCTAACTATGGCGGGAAGTCCCCATTTCACGCATTTTCAACCCCTAAATCACCTACTTGCATAACTTTATTTGTCCATGCCATCGTAGTGCCCACAGGAGTTCATCAATCTCGGTTTTGACTTTGCTGTAGACCGGGAAGTTGGGCGTGGAATCGATTTGTAGGTTGGTCAGGTACTGTGTATAACAGAAATGGAGTCGCTAAAAGTTGAAGTTGGTATCAGTTCGGCGTCTAAACGGTTAATCCATGCTTACCGCTTGATCACACGCCTGACAAACTAGGCCCAGAGCGGCTGTGATCAACAATAAACTGATTGAACTTTTCATAGTTATCGAAGATGATGACAGCTTTCAATCCAATCTGACTATATTCAACTTTTAACTTACGTGAAAACGTGAACACGACCTGTAGAATTAACTCGTGTTTTCTCGGAGTGTCATCCCGGAAAGCATGGAGACCTTATGGCAGAATAGGTGATAGGAGGTGTCATAAAATGTCATAAACGCTTTCATGTATGGCGCCTTGATCGTCGTTCGATTGGCTTGGGCCAATAACTGTACTGTGCTTATCATTGTAAAAAACTGTAAGGCATACAGAACCCCACTTTGTGAGGATTGTTCGTTTGTGAGATGTTTTCCAGGTGAACAATACACAGTTCATTGTTCTTGCCTTGCCCTCGGACTTTGAATGTGGGTCGAGCCCTCTCGAGTGTTTTACGTTTACGTTTTGATTAGGGGCTGTCAGTTTAGACTTTGGAGGTGTTCGTGTTGGTCGTTAGCGGGGTTTTTTGTTTGAGTTTTATTGGCTTTTCGGAGTGAGTGATAACGTGTCAGCGTGACCGTAAGAAAACTAAACTGTTGGAAGTGAAAATTTCGAGAAAGAAGTGTGAAATATTATGCAAATTTGGGACCACCCATCGTGTCCAAATTTCTACAGCGCGCTGGCTCCTGACACGAATCGCGTGTTAGCTCGCTCTGTCTCGTTTTCCCGCGCAGAGGGCTTCGGAAAAGCGTTTCGGGTCCGGCCCGACTGTCAGAGTGCTTGCTGCTGCGGCGCGCATCGATGTCCGGGGGTCGTTTCGTCTCCCCGTATTCGCATGGTCTCTGACCTCTTCCTCACTTTAACGGGCCTCCATCCATTCGAAAGGGCTTTTCCTTCTTCTTCTCCCTTTACCACTCTCGTTGTCCTTGTCCCCAAGGCCTATGGCCCGTGGCTCGCTGTCCCTCGTCCTCCCCATCCCTTTCCTTCGTGTCCGTGAGTGCCAGCGGGCGAGAGACAGACCTTTTTTCGAGTTTTTCCAAGCCCCCTAACCAACGGACCAACCGCAAAACGGACGCATCGAGAGGGTCTTTCGGGAAGGGGAAACCGACCAAACCGCTGCGGGTCGCCTGGCTTGGCCTATTCCATCTTACCCTTGCTTGAAAATCACGCCTTTGCATAGGTTTCTCGAACGGCTAATCAGTCCACTTTGCTGACAATATATATTCTTTGCATTGCTTTCTATCCGCTCCAATTCTCACACCCCGAAAACAATCGAAATTGCTCGACCTCCACATCCTTGTAAACCGTCCGCGTCAAAGTTAACATGGGTGGAGTGGAGTGTCTGTATCTCTCCCCACTGGTTTTTTTGTGTTGCATCGTCCCAACCCAAAACGACATGGCCGACGGCGGTGTTTGTCTCTGCATTCTCTGCGGACTGCCTGCAAGATTGCAAGTTGTGTTTCTATCGACGCCGAAAGTCTGCCTCAACCCCCCAAGGCTTGGCGACCGACCTCCTGCTGGCTGGGTTTCGCAATAAAGGTCTTTTCCAAAGGCGTTTTTTTCCATGTCGCCAACACCGACCCAATGGTCATCGTTGCGTATAATTTCGAAATTCGTTGATTCATCTCTTCCGAGGAGCATTCTGACACTTTTCTGCGTGGTTTTCGTGTCGCCGCGGCTACGTGATCCTCGAATACATGGTTATCACGAACATTGTATAATAGCTGCTTTCCAGGTATTCCAAACTCGCTTGTTTGTTCCTCCAGGTCCACCCTCTTCTAAAGTCATCAAAATGGTGAGTCAATGCATCGAGTTAGCAATGTTTTTATATAATGTTTTCAGCGTGAAGTCATTTCCGTCCACATTGGCCAGGCCGGCGTCCAGATTGGTAATGCCTGCTGGGAGTTGTATTGCCTCGAGCACGGTATCCAGCCCGATGGTCGCATGCCGTCAGAAGCTCAGGGCCAAGGCGATGATTCCTTCTCCACCTTCTTCTCGGAAACCGGCAATGGCCGTCATGTTCCCCGTGCCGTCATGGTCGATTTGGAGCCCACTGTGATCGATGAAATCCGCACTGGCACCTACAAGCAGCTCTTCCATCCCGAACAGCTCATCACCGGCAAGGAAGATGCCGCCAACAACTACGCCCGTGGTCACTACACCGTCGGCAAGGAAATCATTGACCCTGTTCTCGACCGTTTGCGCAGAATCGCCGATAACTGCAGTGGCCTCCAAGGCTTCTTGATCTTCCATTCATTCGGCGGTGGCACGGGCTCTGGCTTCACTTCACTTTTGATGGAACGCCTCAGTGTGGATTATGGCAAGAAGTCCAAGCTTGAATTCAGCATCTACCCTGCCCCTCAAGTGTCCACTGCCGTCGTTGAACCGTATAACTCTGTCTTGACGACTCACACCACCCTTGAGCACAGTGATTGCGCTTTCATGGTCGATAATGAAGCTATCTATGATATCTGCCGCAGGAATTTAGATGTTGAGCGTCCGAGCTACACTAACTTGAACCGTTTGATCTCGCAGGTTTGTTGGATATCGTCTTTGAGTTCTTTCACAGTTTAAAGCTCGTTTTTCAGGTCGTAAGCTCCATCACTGCCTCCCTTCGCTTCGATGGTGCCCTCAATGTCGATCTTACCGAGTTCCAAACTAACTTGGTCCCCTACCCGCGTATCCACTTCCCTCTCGCCACCTACGCGCCCGTCATCAGCGCCGACAAGGCCTACCACGAGTCCCTGTCGGTTTCTGATATCACCAACTCGTGCTTCGAGCCGGCCAACCAGATGGTCAAGTGCGACCCCCGTCACGGCAAGTACATGGCCGTCTGCCTGTTGTACCGTGGTGATGTTGTCCCCAAGGATGTCAACGCTGCCATCGGTGCCATCAAGACCAACCGCGCCATCCAATTTGTCGACTGGTGCCCGACTGGCTTCAAGGTCGGCATCAACTACCAGCCTCCGACCGTCGTCCCGGGCGGTGATCTCGCCAAGGTCCCCCGTGCCGTCTGCATGTTGAGCAACACGACCGCAATTGCTGAAGCCTGGGCCCGTCTCGACCACAAGTTCGATCTGATGTACGCCAAGCGTGCCTTCGTTCATTGGTACGTCGGAGAAGGCATGGAAGAGGGTGAATTCACCGAAGCTCGTGAAGATTTGGCTGCCCTGGAGAAGGACTACGAAGAGGTCGGCGTCGATTCGATCGAAGGTGGTGCCGATGAGGAAGAATATTAAGCCTTGTTTCGTCGAACGAACGCGTCCGATCTACCATGTACCCATGAACCTTCTCAACTCCAACTGCTACCGCTTGCTTGATTTCGCTGTCTCTCCATCGTCGCCAATTGGCATTTTTGATTCTCACCCCCCTTATTTGTAGAAGTTACGTTCGCCACGCCGTCACTTTCCTTTGGACTTGGAGGGAGCAACGGCGTATCTTACTAATCTCTCTCTGTTTTTTCTTTTGTTATCTGCCTTACAGATAAGAGAATCCTTTACTAATTTATACTTTTCTTAACTTTATTGTTTCACTCAAATTTTTTATACCCATCATGAGTAAGTTGTGATTTGTTCGTTTTGATGGTAGTATAAATTGTTTTCGACTATAAGCATGGTAACAACGTGATTGAAAACAGTTTGCAACAAAAGCGTTAAACTGTCCCTGAGGCAGTTAGGCTTAATCGCCGCCAATGCGGACAGTTCGAGAGTGAAAATGCTGACAAAACTGGCTTCATTGTGACTCACTAAACGTTACACCTACCCCTTCGATGGTGACAAACTCGTCGGCGTCGACAGAGAGAATTGACGGAACTGTAAAATGGAATGCGAAAAAGCTTAGTTCAAGTTTTGGTTGACGGGAATGGTGGGGTCGTCGCCGAGCGCGTCTCGCGGCTATTTGCGATCGACGCCGTTGGGCTTATGGGGCGTGCATCTATCTGCATTTCGCGTTAAACTTCCGAGTTTTAAGTGAGGGGTTTGGTCGAAACTGTAGCCCCTTGAGATGCCTTGAAGGGGGGGAATTGACATTGTTGATGGGGTTGCGGGTGTTTCAAAGTTTGAAACTGACAAACGTTAGCCGCGGGTTGAAGCCGTTCAACCGGATTAGCTTTCCGTTTCCGAGCGAGAAGCTTTTGTTATTCATCGCGAATGCTGACGGCATCTTTGACCTGCCAATGATTCATGATGGCCATGGCCATGGCGCCCCGATCGCCGTCAATGTTGTGTTTTTGTCGACTGTCCGCACTGCACGTTGCGCGCGATCGCGCCCCTCTTGCGTAACGGAGTGCTCGAGCACTCGCCCCAAATTTAGGCTACTTTTCATCCGTCCCTCTTTGACCGCTTAATCTCGATCGCCAGACAGTTTCATCCTTATTCATCGATCCATGTCTGCAAGCTTTCACCCCTTCAGTTTGGGCACGCCTTGACAGTTTGCATCGGGCATTTCTCCGGCAGTTTTACCAACTTTCAACAACTTTTTTACGCGCGCAATATCACCACCCTGTCCAGCCTCTGCCCCTGCCGTGACTGATGGATTGTAATGGTGTTTTTCTCTCTCCACTTCCTCCCTGCCCCTGTTGTGTCACCCTTTTTTGTCGTCCGCCGACGACGTCCGATTCCGATCGAAGCCGACATTTTGGATGAGGCCATGTGAAGGTCATCGGTGTTCTCTTCGACCCTTGTCGTCCTCATCAGATTGTTTGACAACTGCACACATCCGGAGAGGGAACCCAGTCCACTGTCAGAAATGTCGACGTTTCTGGGGTGCCGATGGTGGTGTTCCGGGCTTCTTTCTTTGCCTTTCCCGCGCGATTGTCTTGTTTCGATTCGGTTTACATTTTGGGAATGTTGGGATCGGTGTAGGTTGGGATTCTGGCTGGCGGGCATGTTTTAATCATTTGGGAATTACTTTGTTGATAGTTTTCATATATAGTTTATATATTTTTGTAGTCTTTTAGCATTCGATTATTGTTCATAGACTCCCTCAGCCAAGATGATGAATCAAAGGCCATTCCCATTAAAATCGTTAGCTTTTTTTTCAATGCACGCGTTCCCCTTTTGAAGTCAATGCAAAACCCATGATCGACACATCATCGTCCATTATCAACTGTAACTGTGCTAATAGTCCTCCAAACCCACATCCCCTTTCTCGATTCGACTAAAATTCCAAAACCTTTTCCCCATCATTGTCGTCAGTCGTGAATCCCTTAATTTTTTCCAGTCCGATCGACTTTTTTTCAATACTTCTTCGAAAAAAGCCCGCGCATAAAAGTTGCGTAAGTGTCTGCGTGTCTCGGCTGACTGACCCCTTCTGCATCTGAGCCATCCCATCCATTGGTGGTGTTCGGTTTTGTGTGAAATTTGATTTTTATGCTGCTTTCGTCGCTGTCACCGTGAAAAAGTTTACATACACACACATAGGCTGCCCATTTACAGTTGACGGAAAAAAAACCGCCGCCGCCGTACGTGAAAAATCGTGAATAGCCTCTTGTTCTTGCGCTAAAGGTTATCGACATTCTTTTCCTCGAAGGGGATGGGGATGGACATCGTTGTGTTTGTGTTTTTTATTCGCTGCGATCGAGATCAGTTCAGTCAGCGACAAAACAAACAAAGGCAAAAGGCTTTGATTGCCGATGGCGATGACTTCGCGCGCTCGAGTCGAGTGGCCCCATCACATTTTTTTCGTCAAAATCATATGTGAGGACTATCATTTGCATTGTTTTGAGTTCTATTATGTCTTTAACGAACACCTTTTATGGGTCATTTAATGAAGTTTTCCCAGGTTTAAGTTTAGTTAACCCTTGGTTTTCGGTTTCCTTTTCGAATGTAAGGTTTGTCGTCCCATCAAACCATTTATTATGTTTGGCGAGGTTGCGATGCCCAATATTTGTGTGCAGCTGTTTTGGAGGGCATCCTCCCATCCTTCCAAAAAGAATGTGTGAGTGCCCCGGAAGATTGTTTATTCCACTATTAGCCTATTATGATCCACAGTCCGTGTCCGTCTTGGCCCTTGGCCCCTCCGTCTTTTCAGGAATGGCCAGCCAGCTTGTCCGACTAGCTTAGTCATTCGTTTTGCCCGTCCATTACTCGTAGCCAGAGATTTATTGCCGACTTTTTGGCCACTTTTTTTAGCGAGTCAGACTTATTTCGTTCGACCCGTGTGAGTCATCGATTTCATGTTGATTGACCGGTAGATCTCGGTTTAGTAGTTTTTTGGAAGGGATTGTTGTTTATCCGGTGACTCTAACTTCGGTCGTGTGCATAGTGAATGTTCGTGTTTGCCGTTTTTGTACCCAAAGTAGAATACAGTTTAGTTGATTTGCTCTTTTTGTGTTTTCATCAGTTCATACGATAATATTTTTCCATTCAGTCTTGGAAAACACGTAGTGCAAGTGTGATTCATAATTTTGTGACTCTAATGAAGGGTCAGCCTTTTGAATGTATTGTTGGACCGAACTTAGCAATTTTAAAGTCCCTTTCTCGTGAATTTAGTCTTTAGTTTTTGTCAGTTTCAAAATTTCAATTTTTCTTTTAATTATTTCCCCTCAATGCATAATGTCATTCGAGAATCGTGCAATTTCTATCGATCTGTGACTAACCTCGTCCCTGTTGTCACCTGGATCATTTCTGCAGTGTTTGCATTCAAACTCTGCCGATAACATTCCGCCCATGTTCGGTCCCTCCATTTCAATCAAATCTCTCTCTGATTCACCCCTATCATCCTCCCACTATGTTTTTTCTACACCTGTGCTTCAACTGAAAGGTCCTGCCCTGCGTGATTGCCATTGCTCGTGCCCCGAGTGCATTCCGAAAATTGAAGTCCACCCCTCGAATCAACGTCAAAGCCACTGATAAACCAACTTTTTGGACCTTTTTATCATTTTTACTGCACAAAAAATGTGATGATTAGGGCTTTCCACACTTTGCATGGCCAGGTGTCACCCCCTGCACCACTCGTATCGACCACGACCACAGGGCCAGATCGGGAGGGGAAACAATGCCCTTTTTTAGTCCCACTTTATCGTTGAAATCGTTGAAGGCTTCGAATTCCGAGCGTTGATTTGCAATGCTCTACGCCTAAGCCTCTTTACGCTCTTCCGACAGTTTTTTTGCCCGCAACGTATTCAACGTATACCTCCGATGACTGGATGGATGGTTGTCTCGAGCCATCGGACGACGACCCGTACGGATAGCGACCACATTTTAAATTCCTTCGTGTATGTTTGTCGTGTGCCTTTTCAGGTCTGTCCTGACAGTTCCGGATTTTAACGTGATTCTCCACGTTTTTGACGTTAAATATTTTAATTTTGAAGTAGTCAAGTCGGAGTATGATAGTGGGGATGAATCGTTGAACTTATAGTTGTGTAGAGTACAGTTGTCTCAACATAGATTAGGCGGACCACTAACAGTTGTTGTTTCTCGCTTTGAAAACTGTTTACGAGCTGCTGTAAATGGTCATACGGACATGATTTTTGGTCCTCGTTAAGTTTAGTGCTCAGCAAAAGTTGTTGCAGATAAGCGTTTTGAGGGGTTTACTGCTTTTGTTTCAGTTCTATTTAGATCTGTGGTATTTTAAGCCTAAGTCGGCTTACAATATGCGTTATCGGTTCTGTGCATGAGTCAGGGCATCTTTGTTGTGGGGGTTTCCGTCCGATTAGTTGAATTCCACTGATAGTTGTGATCCGTACAATCTTAACGTTTGATCCGAGAACGCATTGGTTGTCGACAACGTTTTCCAAGGGTAATTAGTTTGTTGGTATGGTTTTAATGAGGTTGAAACCTAAGCGTAGGCTAGAGTCATTAGGTCGAATTTTTCTATCTAGTTTATGTGCCTCATTGACTTTGACAAGGTCGCTGACATTAACTTTGGCGTTCGCCGGAAATAGGTTGTTTGGACGGTCATCACGTTACCCGAGTTTTTGATCAGAGACTTGTCAGACTCATTGCTTTTGAGTATCCCATGGCACGTTGTTCCATCGTTCTTATCAGTACAAAGCATTGTTGCACGTTGTTGAAATGCTTTTTTCATCGAACCAATCCCATTTCCTCCATGACACACCCTTCAGGATTCTTCTGATTGATATTGCATTTATGGATTGTCCTTGTCTCGTCACCTTAGCATTCCCCTCTGGCTAACTGAATTACATACATACGTGTCGCGGGGGTGGCAGGGTGAAAGTGTGGGAGATGGCGTGTCATCGGGAACAGGGGATGCATCGTCATCATCACTACGACCAGTGAATGCGCTTGGCTGCCGTCCGTTAACGTGCGCAACAGCATGGGTATAGGCATGCTGGGGGGCCTTGACCTGTGTCGAGAGAGGGGGTGCATGTGAAACAGCCGTAGGTCTCGGCCAGTCGCCGGCCGGCAGGTCTTGCGCATCTTCTATCTATCGGGCGCAGTTTTTGATTTTTGTTGCCCGCTGGCGGCTAAAGGTGTGGAGATATGTGTTTTCCGGTGACCCGTACATACTACATGTGACAATTAGGGGGGTTGTAAGGGGGAGATGACGTTGAAAATGTGAGGGATACGTGAGAAGGTGGGCGCCAGGGGGCTCATGGATTGGTTTGATCCATCTTTCAAAGATGAACTGTTGGTGTATTAGCACTTTTGCGACTGTTAGATAAGTTTTCTTGCATCTTTTTTCTTTCATCGACTTCATTACCCGTTAATTCTCCCGTTCCATGTGTTTAAATTCCTTCCAGCTTCACTGATTGTTTAGTCTGACCTCTCCCTTTAACCCCACAAGTCGTATTGCTCCGTCGTTTCCCCTTTGCTCATCGCGTTGTCGTCTTTCATTTGCGCGCTTTTATCACTCGAGGCCATCTTTGTCCTTCAAATATCGCCTTCCGATGGTGGGATGTCCAGGGTGTCGCTCAGATCTTGCGGACATCTACCGCTGATGGGCATCGGCCGAACGATAGAGACAGTCAACCCCTGCCACCAAACGTTATATCCGATCGACTAACTGCGCGACGAGCGGTCTTTCCTTGGAATTTGAGATATCCCCGTTTGTTTTCACCCCCGATTGCCTTGCCGAGATTGCGGAATTTACGTGTTGTACGATTTTTGAACCTCTCTCGCGTGTTTTTCTTGTCCGATCAGAATTCCTGAAGTTTCGGGTTAAACGTTATCGCTTTCAGGGAGCCCTCTCAAACACTTCCATCTTAAAACTCAGTTTTGCCTGGTCATACCGAGTCGTTGTCGCAGCGTGTTTCACCTCATGCCATCGGCGTAGTGCATGTCCTGGATAGGCTCTCTCTAAAAAACCCTCGACAATGTACCGGTACAACTCGTCATCCTCCACGAATAGTCCCAACAGGAATAGCCCGTCGGCTGGGCGTCCACCCGTGCCGTTGCCGCCGACAGCCGCTCCAGCCAACGGTGTCCGCTATCACTACAGTGGCGTCCAGACGACCTACACATCCTATGGCGGCGGCGTCACCAACCATCCCAGCATTCATTCCAGTGGCAGTCGTGGATCGGCCGTAGCTCCTGGCGGTTATGTCGGCTATCCGAGTGATGGCCCCGAGCCAACGGATGATGAGATCATGGACGAGACGGCATACTATGAGCGTAGCCGTATCGGTGTCCTCATCGATGAACGTGCTGCCATTCAGAAGAAGACTTTTACAAAATGGTGCAACAGTTATTTGAATAAGGTTGGTTACTACATTTGATGACACTTGGAGCTTACTTTTAACGATTGCGTTTCAGGCCCGTCTCGAGATCAATGATCTATACACTGACTTCCATGATGGCATTATGCTGATGAAATTCCTCGAAATTATCAGCGGTGATAAGCTTGGCAAGCCGAATCGTGGTCTTCTTCGTGTGCAGAAGATTGAGAATCTGAACAAATGTCTCGATTATTTGAAGAAAAAGAAGATCACCCTCGAAAACATTGGCGCCGAAGATATCCTCGATGGCAATCAACGCCTCATTCTTGGTCTGATTTGGACGATTATCCTCCGCTTCACGATTGAGAACATTGTCATTGATGGTGAAGATACTGGTGATCGTAAGCATGCCAAGGAAGCCCTTCTCCTGTGGTGCCAGCGCAAGACGGCCGGCTACCCCAACGTCAAGGTTGAAAACTTCACGAGCAGCTGGCGTTCTGGTCTGGCCTTCAATGCTCTCATCCATGCCCACCGTCCGGACTTGATTCGTTTCGATCAGCTGAACCCTGGGGATGCCATCGCCAACTTGAACAATGCCTTTGATGTCGCCGAGAAGCAGCTCGAGATTGCCCGTCTCCTCGATGCCGAAGATATCAATGTGCCGCATCCGGATGACAAGTCGATCGTGACATATGTCTCGTTGTACTATCATTACTTTGCGAAGCAGAAGACTGAGATGACCGGTGCCCGTCGTGTTGCCAAGGTTGTCGGCAGTCTCATGGAGCATGAAAACCTTCAGAACGACTTTGAACAGATCCTCTCCGACTTGTTGGTTTGGATTCGTGCCACGATCCGCAAACTGAATGATCGTCGATTCCCGAACTCCCTCCGTGAAATGATGGAAGAGCTGATTGCCTTCAACAACTATCGTAACGCTGAGAAGCCGCCGAAGTACACAGAAAAGTTTGAGTTGGAAGCGTTGTTCTTTGACATTCAAACGAAGAGGAAGGCCATGGGTCGTGGTGCCTACATTCCCCCGGATGGCTACTATGTCCATGATGTTGAAACTGCCTGGGGTGAGCTTGAGCGTGCCGAACACGAACGGTCGATGGCGCTTGTTGCTGAAATTCAACGCCAAGAACGCCTGGACCAGAAGGCCCAAACATTCTACCGTAAAGCGAGCGTACGTGACAGCTGGCTTCGCGAGATCACTGATGTCTTGAAGGATGTGAAGGTCAGCGAAAGCGCGAAACATGTCGAAGCCCAGACGAAGCTGCTCCAAAACATTAGCACCCAAGCTGATGCCAAGGCTGATCGTTTTACAGCATTGAGCGAAATGTCCAGCGAACTCCAGCGTGAAGGCTACCACGATGCGGATAACATCCGAGCTCGTGAACGTGAAATCATCGAGCGATGGCTGGCTTTCAAGTCCCTGTTGAAGCAGCGTGAATTGAGCTTGAGCGGATTGAAGGATTACTCGTCCCTGATCCGCGACATTGAAGCCCTGCGAGCGAAGCTGACATCCCTGGAGCCTGCTATGCGTACCCGTGACACCGGCAAACACATTATGGCCGTTGATGAACTTCTTCACAAGCATGAGCTCCTCGAAGCTGAAATCAATGCCAACGTTGATCTGTTGAATGTCGTCAAAAAAGCTGGTCTTGAGTACATTCGCAACAAGGGTGCCAACTATGATGTCCTTCAACGTGAACTTGATGCTCTGACTCGACAGTATGATACTCTCATTGGACTCTGCCGTGATCGACGAATGGCACTTCAACGGGCGAAGGAATTCTTCTTGTTTGTTCAAAACTACGAGGAAGAACTCAACTGGCTCACGGAGAAGCACGACTTCTGTGTCATGTTGCTGAATACGCGTGATATTTCGAGCGTTCCACAGATTTCGCGATTGTACAAAGTTCTTGAAAGCGAGATGCAGGCCCATTGGAAGCGATCAAAGGAGATCATTGCGACCGGTGAACGACTGACCCCGACGGCACCCAGCAAGGAAGACGTACAAGTATGTTTTGAGGATTTCAACTTTGTATGGAGGGTTCTAATGATGATTGTTTTCAGGTTCGCATCGGAAACTTGCAAACCGCTTGGGATCAGCTTCGTAAGGTCAATGATGCTTTGGGTGAATGGCTCCAGGAAGCTGAGCAAGCATGCCAGTACTTCCAGGTATGTTTATCATCAAATTGTCATTAAACAAGTTCTAACTGTGCTAACTTTCAGGATGCCAATGACGCCGAATCCTGGATCCGCGAAAAGTTGACCCTCGTCAAGTCCGATGACTATGGCCGCGATCTGTCCACCGCCGAATCTCTTCTCAGCCGACATGTGCGTCTTGAAGGTGAAATCCGTGCCTACCGTAACGATATCACTCGTCTCGATGAACTTGCCACCCAACTGGCTGAGATGCAGTTCTCATTCGACCAAGGCAGTGCCCAGGTTGTCCATGAACGCGTCACCGAGGAGATTATCGTCCCCAAAGTCCGAGCTCTCTACGCTTTTGACGGGAATGGAATGGCTGTCGTCAAGGATGAAGTTATGGCTCTCCTCGATCAATCCAATGCCGAATGGTGGCGCGTGTTGCAGCAAGATGGCACCGAAGGCTACGTCCCCGCGAACTACTGTGCTGTCGTGCCGAAGGAGACTGTTGCTGTGACGCAACAAGCCACAACAAAGGTGTCCAAGTCTCAGGAAGGCCGTGCCGTTATCCTCGATCGTCAACGCATGATTTCGAACGACTATCGCCGATTGAAGGAATTTGCTGATAACCGTCACCGACTGTTGAGCGATGCCATCAAGCTCTTCAAGTTCTACGGCGAATGTGACGACTTCGAATCGTGGACGAAGGAGACCCGTGCGCTGCTGCAAGAAAAGGCCCCGAGCGATCACATTGAAGCGTTCCGTCGCAAGTTTGACCGACTTCAAGCTGAAATGCAGTCCAGCGGTGGCACCCAGCTCAAGCGAATCAACGACCTCGCCGATGAGCTTGTCAATGAGGGTCACTCGAAACAGGACTCCATTCGTGCCCGCCAGGACAAGATTAACCGGATTTGGACCGATCTTCAGAAGCAGTTCAAGATCCAAGCTGATGCTCTTCAAATGGCCGAACGTCTTGCCGAGTTCCATGACATCTGCGACAGTACCCGTGCCTGGATGAATGAGAAGACCGATTTGTTGAAGAAGACACCGGGTCTCAGCGGCTTGCAAGCTCTCGAAATGGATCTCAAACCGCTCGAAGACAAGATGCGTCATCTTCGTGAACTCGGCACTGCCATCAAGAAGGACCACCCCGAATATGCTGCCGAAATCGACAAACTTCTTGCCGAACTCGAGCGCCAACACCGTGAATTGAAGGAACAAGCGAAGCAAAAGATCAATGAAGCCGAACAGTCCCAGGGCGCCGTCATGTTTGATCGAGCTGCCAAGAATCTGCTTGAATGGCTTCATCGCACGACCCAGGTTATCATCAATGAGCCTGCTGGTGGCCTCTCTGCGGAAGACTTGCTCCAGGCCCATGTTCAGTTGCGGGATGAAATCGCTGATAAGGACTACGAAATTGCCTATGTTGATGATCTCGGCACTCGGCTGTTGAAGAAGAACCCAACGCTGACCCATGTCAATGCCAAGCTTCAAGAAGTTGCCGCAGCCAAGAAGGCCCTTGAAGAGGCGTGGAACTACCGTTATCACGAGTATCAGCAGCTGTTTGATCTGCAGACCTTCAACCGTGAAGCTGATCGTATTGATGCGCTCACGAAGGGTCATGAAGCTTTCTTGGACATTGGTGATCTTGGCAAATCCGTCGAAGGTGTTGAGAACCTTCTCAAGGCTCATTCCAACTTTGAGTCAAAGCTCAATGCCCAGGAGGACCGTGTTCGTGTGTTCTCCGACACCGCTGATAAGCTGATACATGCCGAACATCACCACGCTGATTACATCAACAAGCGTCGTGATGATGTGATTGCGAAGCGACGTGCTGTCTACACTGCCTCGGGTCGTCGTCGTCAACAGCTCGATGAAGCCCTCATCTATCAGCAGTTCCGTCGAAATGCGTCTGAATTGGCGCACTGGATTGCGGAAAAGAAGCGTATCGCTGCCGATCACGCTTTCATGGATGGTGTTGGTCTTGACCGTGCCCTTCGGAAACATCAGGCTTTCGTCGCTGAGGTTCAAGCCAACGAAGTCGAGCTGAAGCGTGTCAACCATCAGGGCGATGAGCTCATCCAACGTCAACACTATGAAAAGCGATCGATTCGCGCCATTTTGGATGACATCAACGCTGGCTGGGCTGAGCTGAATGCGCTTACCTCGGAGAAGTCGTCGAAGCTGACGCAAGCCGCCGACAAGAAGGACATTAGCCAGGCCATCAAGGAAGCTAATGACCGTCTCGATGAAATTGAGCGTCAACTCGCTCAAAACGAACTCGGCAATGATCTCCGTAGCGTGAAGGAACTTATCCAGAAGCGGTCCAACCTCGACCAAGACATCACTGTCGTCCAGGCCAAGATCAAGGATATCGCGGACAAAGCCTCCGAGATGGATGCCCGTGGCCATTACGATGCTCCCAACATTGCTGCCTCCGTGAACAGCCTTGTCAATCGGTTCAACAATCTGCATACCCCTGTTGAAGATCGTCGTGCCATGCTTGAAGAACTCCTGAAATGGCATCAACTCGCCTTTGACGCTGATGTCGAGCTGCACTGGATCGAGGAGAAGCGCCACATCACTGATACTGCTGCTGTGCCGCGAAGCTTGACCGAAGCCACCTCAATGCTTGGTAAACATGATCAACTTGAGGGTGAAGTTACGACACATGAAGGCAATGTTCGCACGATCATTGCCAACGGCAATGCCCTCGTCGCCGCGAAACACATGAGCTCGCCGCACATCAAAGCCAAGTGCAGCGACTTGAAGTCAGCTTGGGATGGTCTTCTCGATGTCGTCTCGAAGCGTCGACGCAGTCTTGGCTGGGCTGAAGAGCGTGAACAGTATCTCTTTGAAATTGCCGAGATTGAATCCTGGATCGCCGAAAAGATGAACTTCATCGAAAACAACACTGATAACATTGATGAACTCAAGGCTCAGAAGATGGCTGCCGTCCTGAAGGCCCTGCAAAAGGACATGGTCGTCTATCGCACGTCGCTCGACAAGTTGGCTGCCGTTTCCGCGAAGCTTGCCAAATACGGTGATCCGGAGCTTTTCGAAGGACGCCAGAACAAGGTCAATGCTGATTTCCGTGCCCTCGAGGATTTGGTCGATTCCAAGAAGCTCGAAATGGACAACTACATTGCCCTCTGCAACTACAACCATGAAAGCAAGGATCTTGAAGTTTGGATCAACGAACAGCTCCAGACAGCCATGAGCGAGGACTATGGTACCGACTACGAGCATCTCCAGGACCTCAAGGCGAAGTTCGATGAATTCCGTCACAATGTTTCCGTCGGATCTGACCGTTTCGTCCAGTGTGAAGTCATGGCCAATGAACTGGTCACGAAGGCGAAGCCGTATGCTCGCGACATTTTCAAGCGCCAGGAGAAGCTCCGTTCCGTTTGGACACTCCTTGCGGATTACGTTGATTCTCGTGGCAAGAAGCTTGATGTCGCTGAAGAGCTTCACAAATTCAACCGTGATGTCGCTGAAATGAAGGAACGTCTGAAGGAGAAGCGTACCGCGATGCCCAGTGATCTCGGCAAAGATGTCAAGCAGGCCCAGCAACTTCATCTCAAGCATAAGAACTTCATGCATGAGCTGAAGCAGCTCCATGATCAACTCACCGATCTCATCGAAGAAGGTGGTCGCTTGCAAGCCGAATACCCTGGCCCGAATGCTGAACACATCAACGAACAGCTGAAGGTTCTTGCCGAACTTTGGGATGGTCTGGAGAAGGCGTGCAACTCACGTCTTGGCTTGTTGAATGCTTCATATGATCTGCAACGATTCCTCTCCGCTGCGAGGGACTTCATCTCGTGGACTGATCAAGCCAATGGTGAAATGCGCAGCGATAATGGCCGTACTATCCATGATCTGCAGACCGCTGAGCTGATGCGACAGGAACATTCCCGCTTGAAGCTCGAAATCGATGCCCGTGAAGAGGTCTTTGCCGAAATCGAAGACAAGGCTGATGAAATCCTCGAAAAGAAGCATTACGCTCGCAAGGAGATTGAAGAAAAGCTTGCCCAAGTCCGCCATGCCTATGATAATGTGAAGGCCGAATGGGATCTGCGTGACAAGTACCTCCAACAGGTTGTCCAGTTCCACAGCTTCAGTCGTGATGTCCGACAGACCGTATCCGCTATTGCGACACGGCAAGCCACTCTGCAATCCTTTGAGATTGGTGATACTGTTGAATCCGTTGAAAGTGGACTCCGTCAATTTGAGACGTTCACGAAGGTTTTGAACAAGCTTACCGACCGTGTTGAAACCCTCGATGATGCTGGTCAAGCGCTGATCAAGGCTAACCACATGGAAGTTGGTCGGATTGAAGCGAACATCAAGCGTGTCCACTCTGCCCATGATGAGTGCCGCATGCAGCACAATGACATTTATCGTGCCTTGCAGGCTGCCCTTCAACAAGCCAAGTTCCACGACGACCTTATGGATCTTGATGCTTGGATTTCTGATAAGCTGAAACGCCTTCGCCAACAGCTGGTTGAACAGTCGAAGACAATGTCCCTCGAGGAGAAGCTTGATAACTTGAAGCGCCAGCAAGCCTTTGAAATTGAGGTTAACGCCAATAAGCCACGTATCGAAGCCATCCGAACCCATTTGGCCACGATCCAAAAGTCGAGGAATGCTTCGCCCGAAATTGCCGCTCGTGCTGAAGGTGTGTTGCTGAAATGGTCCGAACTGCTGTCTGTTTCCAAGCAACTGGCCCATGCCCTCGATGAAGCCCGTGATCTGTTCGATTTCAACCAAGGCGTCGAGCGTATCCATCTCTGGATGCGTGAAAAGCAACTTCTCTTGAATGCCGATGATATGGGTAATGATTTGGAGCACTGCCAAGCTCTCTTGGATCGTCTTACCGGCAAGCATGCCGATCAGAGCGTTGATGACCGCACCCTGCAGAATGTCAATGTTCTCGGCAAGAAGCTCATTGCTCAGGGCTCAGATTCCGCTTCTGACATCACTGAGCGCCTGCAAACCTTGAATGAGCAGTGGTCTCTGTTGTGGGGCCGCATGGATGCCTATCAACACTCGCTCGAAGCCGCTTTGGATGTTCATCGATTCAACCGTGATGTCGATGAGACCAACACCCGCATCCACGAGAAGGCTGCCCTTATGTCGCGTGACGATCAAGGAAAGGATCTCCCTGCTGTTGAAGCCCTGATTCGAAAGCAAGATGCCATCGAGCGTGATATGTCGGCCATCCATGCTAAGCTGAACCATCATGATGAGGCTGCGAAGGTGCTGATTGCCTCGAATCCACCCCTCAAGGAATCAATCATCACATCGCTCAAGAAGCTCGAAATGTCCTGGAAGGACTTGACCGAACTTGCTGTTGCTCGTCGGAAGCGTCTCCTCAAGAGCTTCAACTTGCACAAATACTTCGACGCCATCAAAAAGACCGAGGCCTGGTCCAGCGGTGTTCGTAATCGCATGACTTCGTACATCCGTCCAAAGTCTGTTGCCGATGCTGAAGCGCTCATTGCTACGCACAAGGATATCAATGCTGAGATTGAAGGTCACGAGCAGGAATTGAAGGAGCTCAGCACCTACGGCCAACAAATTGCTGCTGATCAGACCGATCACAAGGCTGAGATCAACCGTGCCCATCGTCGCCTTCAAAACATTGAACACCAGATTCGTCAAACGTGGGAAGCCGAAAACATTGCGCTCCACAAGGCTCTGCGTCTCCAACAGCTGAATGCCCAGATTGTCTTGACTGAGTCGTGGATTGCCTCGAAGGAAGCCGTCATCAACCAATTCGATACCAACGATTCAATTGATGCCGTCGACAGCCAGCTGAAGAAGCATGACGCCTTCGAAAAGACGGTCATTGGCCAGGGTGAGGATAAGATTGCCTCCCTGCGCAAGGATTCCGAGATTCTGGATGACTCCACCGAGCCTGACGTCGACCGTATTCGTGCCAAGTATGATGAAGTCCTTCAACGCTACGATGCCCTGCTCGAAAACTGTCGTCTGAAGCGTCGCAAGCTCGAAGAGTCCCGGGAATTGCTTGGATTCATCTCATCGTGCGGTGAATTCATTACTTGGATGTCGTCTCGACTGCAACTTGCCTATGACAACGAGTTCCTTGACCCTACTCATTTGCATTCGAAGCTTCAGAAGCAGCTTGCCAGCGAGGCCGAACTTGATGCCAACGAGAACCGCGTTCATGAGATCAAGGCCACCGGTGAAGCCCTCATTGCCCAGAAGCACTTCGAGAAGGACACCGTCAAGATGCAACTCGATGAAGTTTTGTCCGGCTGGGCCGAGTTGAAGTCCAAGTCCGCGAAGAAGACGAAGCTGTTGAAGGAATCTTTTGAAGCCCATCAACTCGCTCGTAAGCTTGATGACCTCGAAAAATGGCTTGACCATGTTGAAGCTGACTTGTCGTCCGAAGACCACGGCAAGGATACGCAATCCACGGAGAAGATCATGAAGCGTCACAGCGAGCTGCAGGCCGAGATTGAAGCTAAGGCACCGATGATCTCCGAAGTCGTCGATGATGCCCACCAGATGGCTGACAATGGCTATGAAGGCCTTGAACGAATCGTGGAACATGCTGATTTGTTGAAGCAACGCTACGATGGCCTCAAGGAACCGTGCCAGATCCGTCACGACAACCTTTTGGACTCGCTGAAGTTCTTTGCCTGGAGCAATGAAGCCAATGAACAGATGGATTGGCTCAAAGAACTCCTGCCTCAAGTTCGATCGACTGATTATGGTGCCACTCTGCATGCTGCCCAGTCCCTCTCCAAGAAGCACGACATCCTCGAACAGGATATTCGATCCCGTGAACCTGTCATCAACCAAGTCGTGACAACCGGAATCGGCATGAAAAACAGTGGCCACTTTGGAGCTGCCGACATTGATTCCCTCGTCAGTGCTCTTCGAAGTCAATTCAACGAAGTGCAGCTTCTTGCCAAGGAGCGTGCTTCCCGTCTTTCGGAATCCCTCCTCTCCCAGCAGTACTACACTGATGCCAGTGAAGCCATCACATGGATGCGTGATCGTCTGCCGCGTGTGAGCAACCAGGAAGTCGGCAATAACCAAGCGACTGCCGAAGCCTACCTGCGACGACTCATGATTGTTGAGGAAGAAATTGCCAAGTTCGCTGATGAAGTATCGAAGCTCCGTCGTACGTCTGAGAAGCTCGTCAAACACAATCACTTTGACAGCACCCAGCTGACCTCGACCCAAGCCCAGTTGGAGGATCTGTTCTCTCGGTTGGAGTCCGAATGCCGTGCTCGCAAGACTCGTTTGGCTGATGCTTCCCGCTATTACAGCTTCTGCCGCCAAGTCGATGATCTCCTTGCCTGGTTGAAGGAAAAACACCGTATCGCGCTCCGTGACGACTATGGCCGTGATTTAGAGGATTGCAAGATGCTCATTGAAGAGTTCAAGCAGGTTCATCGTGAGCTGGCTTCGGCTGGTGAACGTGTACATGCGATCGGCAAGACCCAGGAGGAGTTGCTGCGTAACCAGAATCCATTTGGATCCAGCATTCGTGCTGCCGGCACTGAACTGTCCCAGCTATGGCGTGATGTCAATGAAGCCGCGAATGACCAGCTTCAGGCCCTCCAAGACGCGAAGAACATCCACATCTTTGACCAACAAGCTGATGAGATGTTGATCCGCCTCGGTGATAAGGAAGCCCAGATTGTGTCCCAGCAGAACGAAGACTTGACCGCCATCGATCTCGCCTCTGTCAAGCGCTTCGTCCAATCCCACGATGAATTCATGCGTGGCTTGTTCGTCCTCGAGAAGCAGGTCCATGAACTGTGCCGTGAAGCTGATCGCATGATCCAACAGTTCCCCCGAACCCAGGAACATCTCGAAGTCCGTCGACTTGACCTTGAGGAACAGTTCAAGGATATCCAGAAGGAGGCCCGTGCCTTCCAGGAGCGACTAACCCAGGCGCAGAACAACCAAAACTACTTCCAGGACTACAGGGACCTCATGGCGTGGATCCGCATCATGGAAAGTGCCATCATGGGTGAGATACTGCCGCGTGATTTGGCTGGCTGTGAAGCACTTGCTGTCCGTCATGACGAATACCGGGCTGAGATTGCGACCCATGAACCCCAGAAGGATGCTTTCATCGCTGCCGGCCGGAAGATGATCAGCGTTGGAAACGCACTTTCGACCGAAATTGGCTACAAGATTGAAGATCTCGAAAATGGCTTCCGTGACCTGCTTGAAATCTGGAGCTCCCGTCGAACTGTCTATGAAATGAATCTCGACGTTCAGCAATGGATGCACCAAGCGGCTCAACTCGAAAAGTGGCTCATTGAACGTGAAGGTCTTTTGAAGGAAGATTGGCGTACTGTCGATTCTGTCGAAAATGTTGAGGACATGATTCGTCAATTCGAAGATTTCCTAGTGACCCTCGATGCCCAATCGCCACAGTTTGAATCGCTGAAGCGTCAGACCAAGTTGGAGCAGTTCTTCAGGGAGGTCAAGTCCCGCGAACAGGAAATTGTGAATCGCCGTGAATCCCAGATCGAAAACCGACGTGACACCCAACAGATCAAGACCCTCGAAAAGAAGAAGATCCTCCAGGAACGCCGTCAAGAACGTGAACGAAGGAAGACCCAGGAAATTAGTGTTATCCGCCGTACACCGAGCCAAGAGACAGCTCCCGAATTTGTTGCGACTACACTGCCTCGAGCGACCCGACGTCAAAGCACCATTTCGAACGAAGATGCCGTTGTTGCTTCGACGATCAGTCAGCTGCCCACGACAAGCTCGAATGATGTCCGCCAGGGACCTGATGGCGATACCGTTGTGCTACGAAAGTCGACGGAACTGTTGGCTGGCACTAGCAGGACGCCTGGATTCAATACACGACGAAAGACTCAAAGTTTCAACACGATGAATCCGTTCAGTGTTGATTTGACGGCTATTGACATGCATGGGTAAGTTGTGGTTGTCTTTGGGGATTGGAAGTATTCTAATGTGGTGTTTTTCAGGTATCTCGAACGCAAGAACGACCTTCAATCCGGTGGCAAGCGCGCGACAGTCCGATCATGGAAGCGACACTACACGATTCTGTGCGGTCAGCTACTTTGCTTCTTCAAGGACTATGATGCCTACATGAGCAACATGGCCGATGCCCCACCGATCTACATCCACAATGCTTCGTGTGGCGTCACGACCAAGCGCACGAATGCCTTTACCTTGTCGACCCAAGACGGCGCCATGTATCACTTTGCTTGCTGTGATATCTTGAGCGACAAGAAGGATGCCAACACAAAGGCCAACTACGGCAAGATGATTGAATGGGTGGAAAAGGTTAACTTCCATGCGAAGCTGGAACCCCGTAATCAGTTGAAGAGCTTCCGAGGACCTGTAAGTTGTTGCTTTCCCTTTTTTGAACCAATATTGACAACAAAGTTTCAGAACGGTGACGATGCTCCTCTCATGGCACCCCCACCACGACCTGATGCCCGTTCTCGTACCCTCGAACACCGAACATCTGGTGCCAGCCGAAGCTCGGCAGCGACCTATGATTACGGTAGCTTGGATAGTCCGCGACGAAGCAATGTTGGAGCGAGCACGAGTACACTCGGTTATGATAACAGCGAGCTTCGGCCTACTTCATCGATTGAAACCGTCGAACAGGTGTCTTCCCCGAGCCAGCCTCATCACGCGACGCAACAATCCTCGGATGGCGATGACACTGATTCTGTAAAGAGTGAGTTGTCTTTTTGATGTGATCTTTTCAATATGTAACATTGGATTTTTTTAGAACGCCGTTTCCCCGCAATCTTCAAACGTGCCTCGAAGCACTCCAAGTAGACTGATCGCTTTCTCTTCCTTGTTGATTCAACCCCGCTCAATCCATCTTTATTGTTTACAACTAACGCATTGCCATTACCATCAGTAATAACGACCTATCGATCGACCTGTTTCAAAGCACCATTAAGTATCACTTTTTTTCACTTTGTTGCTCTGTGTATTGATTTTAATTCCAATAAGTTTGACGCTATTCTTTAACATTGTTGTTACATGCGATAATTTTTGACACTATAAATTGTATTATTTATAAACATAGACAAAAAAATGCATATTTACGACATACAAAATTTTGGGGGACGGCATGCTTATGCGTTCGATAATCTATTACTATAGTGCACTGAGAGGCGTGAATACATCCATGGGAAGACAAAACAACAGAAAAACAGGGCTATCCGGATCGATACATGCACTCTTTCGGGCATATACGTTCGATTATAGTGCCCTGAGAGGCCTTGATACATCCATGGGAAGACGAAATAACTCAAAAACATCGATATTCGGGTCAAACAGTATCCTCAGAGCATAGACGTAGCCATTGCAAAGCATTTTTGTTTGTGTCTGTTGCCCTGAGAGACCCTGATACTTCTATTGGAAGACAAAACAGCCCAAAAACAGTAATGTCTGGGCCTCTTTTGAGCATGTTCACCCTAATTCGACGGATGTGTGTATGAGTCTGTGCGGTGACACGCAATTAGATGGCTTTTGAGCAAATTATAAGGATGACAAAGCCAAATCATAAGGTATTACGCGACCTGGATATCGATGCTTTTGAGCTACTTCGGCTTCTCATGAATGTATCAAAGTCCTTTCAGAGCAACAGACAAAAACATTTATGCCTCTCACAGGTCACCTCGACGCTCTGGGGGCATTGCTCGACCTGGATATCGATTTTGAGCTTATTCGACTTCTAATGAATGTATCAAGGCCCTCTAATATGAGTACAGCATTCAGCTAATTGGTACAGTAATTGCTAAATGTTTGAAAAACATTGATACGTACACTAGCTCTGCGACGACGTGGTCACCGATATCAGGCATTTCGAACGCTTGAAAAACATGAGTACGGCATTAATTGAATTGGTAAATTTAATCGGAAATGCCGAAGGAGGCGTTGTTAAAGAAAAAATTGGCGATAGGCTTCCGCCTACATGCCTTTTCTAATTGAAAGAGTGGGCCATTGTATGCCAAAATCCCCGAAATTTAGCCAAAATTGACAGAAGTCTAAAATTAAAATAAATACTTTTAAAAGTGTTAAAACTTACACTCATTAGCAGGAAGGACGACGTTATCAGTGATATAAGAGGTCAAGTACGACCTAAAAAGAGAAGGCGTTAGTCAGGTACTGATTAAATGTTAAAATTAATCCCAAACGTAGTCAAAAACAGGTGTGAAATGCTAAAAAATGACGAAAGCCAAAGTAAAGAAAGAATTGGCGATAGGCATCCGCCTACATGTCTTTTTTCATTAAAAGAGGGGGCCATTTTATGCCAAAGTCTTCACACTTTCCAAAACTGGGCGGAGTCTAACCCAAAAATTTTATTAAATGTTAAAAATTGCATTAATTAGCAGGAAGGACGACGTAATCAGCGACACCCGATGCCATGCATGACCTGAAACAGAAGTCATGAGTACAAAGTACAGTAATTTGGTAGTTTTGAACAGAAGAGGGGTCGGATTTGACAAAGTACGGAGGCTAAAGAAAAAATTGACGATAGGCTCCCGCGCACATGTCATATCCGAACAATAAAATGGATGAACTTTCGACGTTTTTGATGAGGTTCACCCATTCTCTGAAATTTATGCCAAAACTGGCAGATTTTTACTCTAAAACGCATTCAAACTTACATTAGCTCCGCCGACGACGTGATGAGCGACACCGGATGCCATGCGCGACCTGAAATGGAAGATATCAGTCAATTGTACAGTAATTCTATTAATTAAACAGAAAAGAGGTCGGATTTGACAAAGTTCGGTGGCCAAATGAAAAATTAGGCATGAGCTCCCGCGCACATGTCACATCCACGATGGAATGGGCGAAATTCCAAAACTTTAATCAGTATTTAACGGATTTTGACCCACTCCACCTATTGGGAAGCTGAAAATGGATTCAAACTTACATTTGTGCTGCCGACGGCGCGATCAGCGACACTGCATGCCATGCACGACCTGAAAAGGCGGATATCAGTCAATTGTACAGTAATTTTGTGAAGAAAACCCAAATAGGGGCGGATTTGACAAAGTACGGGAGCCAAATGAAAAATTGGGCATAGGCTCCCGCGCACATGTCATATCCGCGATGGAATGGGTGAAATTCCAATACTTTGATCAGTATTTGACGGATTTTCACCCACTCCACCTATTGGAAAGTTGAAAATGGACTTTAACTTACATTAGTGTTGCCGACGGCGCGATCAGCGACACTGGATGTCATGCACGACCTGAAAAAGCGGATATCAGTCAATTGTACAGTAATTTTGTGAAGAAAATCCAAATAGGGGCGGATTTGACAAAGTACGAGAGCCAAATGAAAAATTGGGCATAGGCTCCCGCGCACATATCATATCCGCGATGGAATGGGTGAAATTCCAATACTTTGATCAGTATTTGACGGATTTTCACCCACTCCACCTATTGGGAAGCTGAAAATGGATTCAAACTTACATTAGTGCTGCCGACGGCGCGATCAGCGACACTGCATGCCATGCACGACCTGAAAAGGCGGATATCAGTCAATTGTACAGTAATTCTATCAGGGCCGTATTGAGAAAAAATTTATATGGGGGGGGCAATGGTAAGGGGGGACCAAAGGGATTTTTTGAAAATTTTTTTTGAACGATTTTCCAAAAATCCAAAGGGGGGACCAAAGGGGTAAAAATCGCTTCAACCTTGAAAAAACCGCAAAATCCCTTTGGTCCCCCCTTACCCCCATTTTGCCGGATCTGAGATATGGGGGGGCACTTCACCCCGTACCCCCCCCCCCCCCCCTAAATACGGCCCTGAATTCTATCAATTAAACCCAAATTGGGGCGGAGGTGACAAAGTACGCGAGCCAAATGAAAAATTGGGCATAGGCTCCCGCGCACATGTCATATCCGCGATGGAATGGGCGAAATTCCAAAACTTTGGCCGTGTCTTTACGGATTTTCACCCACTCCATCTATTGGGAACCTAAAAATGGATTCAAACTTACATTAGTGTTGCCGACGGCGCAATCAGCGACACCAGATGCCATGCACGACCTGTAAAGATGGATATCAGTCAATTGTACAGTAATTTTGTAAATTAAACCAAAATAGGGGCGGATTTGACAAAGTACGGAGGCCAAAGAAAAAATTGGCGATAGGCTCCCGCGCACATGTCATATCCGAACAATAAAATGGGTGAACTTTCGACGTTTTTGATGAGGTTCACCCATTCTCTGAAATTTATGCCGAAACTGGCAGAATTTTACTCTAATACGCATTCAAACTTACATTAGCTCCGCCGACGACGTGATGAGCGACACCGGATGCCATGCGCGACCTGAAATGGAAGATATGAACACGAAACACAATACTTTTAGCCCGAAAACGGGTCGGATTTGACAAAGTACGGAAGCCAAAGAAAAAATTGGCGATAGGCTCCCGCGCACATGTCATTTCCGAATAAAAAAAGTAGGTCAGTTTTTGCCAAAACTGGCAGAGTTCGAGGATAACTATTCAGTAGTGTTAAAACTTACAGTGTTGACACCGTGAATAGTGACATTGGACATGATGCACACCTGAAACAACGACTATGAGTACGTTAAAAGTATCCAAAAGTTTAGCCAAAACGATGTCAAAATACCACTGTTGAATGAATGCCAATGAAAAAATGGCGACAGGCTTCCGCGTGCCGGCATATTTTAACAGTTTAGAAAGCTTGGTTGATTGAAGAAACAAGCTGAAATGGAATAACATTGATGAATGGATAAAAAAGTAAGACACAATTTGCGATGTTCAATCTCAGATAAATAAAACGATTCAAACTTACAGTAACAACCAATTTTACCAAAGTTACATTGAACCGCTGGACTCATGTGTTATTTGAAATGTTATAACATCGACGTGGTCCAATTCTTTGCAAATTGCTGAATAAAAAAAGTTCAAAAGTTGACTAAACGATATTTGACGATAGTTCATCGTATACAAAACCCGATTTCACTTTCAAGAATGTTGATCTTTCTAGTGGGGCAATAAAATTACCTTTGATGTTTCGTCGGTTGCTGTAGTACCTTCTGACGATACATTGAGCTATCAAATTTGCTTGTTGGACGATGATGGGAAAAATGCGGCGTACATAAAAACAAAAGTTGTTAGAACAATTCTGATAAACTGATAAAAACTCCCTTTTTTCAAGCTCTTTCGGGCCGTTTTGTCGCCATGTTGCTGGTAGAAGAACATTTGATGCCCTGAAAAGTTCCAATTAGTCGGCTAAATCATGACGCCAATTTCAAAACTTACAATGGCATCCAATTGGTTATTGATACGATCGAGCGGGCCATGCTGCTACTCGGGAAACGGGGGCCTGAAAAACAAAAGTTAGTAAAGGTAAACAAAACAAAATGTTCAATCCAAACGAAACCATGCTAAAAAGGGAACACAGAGAAGATATGCATGGCCCAATTTTTATCAAGGATCGACACGCGAAGCATACGGCACAGTCGGCGGAGTCCTCATTACATTTTGAATTGTTTGGAGGGCCCAGACGTTGAGGATGATTCCGCCGAACTGTGCCGCCAGCCATCAACTGGGCCCTGTTAGCCCCCAGGCGAACCTGAGGGCAATGGGCCCCGACACACCTGTGTCAGAGCCCCATGAAATCCGCCGTATTCCGGCGGATGCCCTCAGGCAATGAGCCTGAGGGCGCGCGCCCCGACAAAGTCGGGGCTACTCGGCCGCATGGCCATTCCTAACGGCCATTGCCGTCACTCTAAATGCGCCCTAAAGTTCTGATAATCTAACAGGGCGCAAAAGATACCGTAGTCTGAACGGTATCACATCCAAACCACTAATTGAAGCAGTCTATAAAAATCGAGTGCGACAAATATGTTAATGTTCTATCACTCAATCAAGTAATTTGCACTGATAACTAAGTGAAAACTAATCTCTCAAAAGGTTTTGTGCCAAATAGCCAGAGGCCACAGTGCGCGAATTAGATAGTTCAAACTGTGAATGCCGGCGGTCTGGTTGTGCGTTGCGCACACGACGCCAACCAGCTGGTAGCTTCCCGCTTTTTTTGCGCGCGAAACTGCCCGAGGGCTTTTTCTCTTCTTGTCGCTGTTCCGCGCGTGTTTTTTCCGTGTTCTACTTTTAGAAATTATCCGAAAACGTGTCGGCCCTCCATGAAAGCAGTTTGTGCAATCATGATTACAATATTTTCGACGTAAACTAGCAAAACATTTGCTCCTCATCGCCCCGGCTTTGTTTTATGTATTAACCCCGTTAGCCACGTTGATTATCCCCCTAAGTTGCTTGTAGAAGCTTACTTACTTACTATTCAAACTTCCTAACGTCTCAAGACCAAAAACTAAATGCAGTAATGAGCACCTGCCCTTAACTACCAAAAATTATATATAAAAATTGTACGATTATCCAAAATCGTCCGTTCCCAGCTATCCTGCTTATTTCTTTAGCAGTGTGGGCGTTTGAGTCGTCTTTCTTTTGACGCTTACATACTTTAAGAGCGTTGCTCGAACCATAGATGCATTAATAAAAGAAGCGAAATTTTCCCCAGCTATAAGTTTGCGTTGATAGCAAACATTATATATAAATTTGGCATTGTTTTGCCATATCGCGTTTGTTTCTAGCTTTATCAATGCGCCCTATGCCCCCTATCCATAAATTGAATTTTTGTTGGCACTCTAAGATGGCATTTTTCGGCCATTCGCGCAACCACGCAAACTTGTGCCATCGTTTTGTCCAGCTCCATCTTCGAATGCGCGGCACATGGTTGTCTGGCTGGCTGGTGAATCAAAGATTGCCATAGTTCAATCAAACCCAGAAGACGCTGGCAAATCTGCATTCGACGAATCCTGCATGTCGCCGGAAATCATCATCGTAGTGTCGTGGCTCGTATTTTTTTAGTTTTGACATTTGTCGAGTTTCGACGTGCTCGAGGCTGCGGACGAAGGCCACTGTGTTGTCGGCGGTTTTGTTCACTGGAAAAGCAGAATTGAATAAAAATTATATATAAAGTTGAATCTTACGCGTCGATTCTTCGTATTCGCGGATGCTCACATCGACACGTTGAACATTTTCGGTTTCATTCAAGAAAGGTGTCATGGCTCGAGCATTGGCTTCAATCAATAAAGTCTTCTTGGCGGCTTTTATCGGCAATTCAACGTGATCCGGCTGTTTTCAAAACATTGGAACGGCGACGGGTTTGCTTGGCTTCCATCAGGGCTCCCGAAATACGGCGCATTTTGTTCTGAAATTTGTTGTTCTGCCGTTTTTGGAAAAAAAAAATGAGCGAGAAAACATACGTTGAGGGCCTCATTGGTATCAAACTTGAGGGTCCTATTGGGTGATTTATAGAATGAAGATTCGGTTTAATCCGTGAGCTGAAAGTGGCAAAGTTAGTGAATATAGGCCATTACAAGTAGAAATACAACTTACTTCAGGCTACGGCTTCGAGTGTTTCCCGACGGCGGCCTTCAAAGCCATGTACACGGGCAAATTCTACTTCGCAACAAAATCCGGGGACGATGTAACCGGTGTTCGGACGTCATCTTCATAAACATAGGTCGCATTTGGGGGTACCGTAGAGTTTCGCTTTCGGAAGATTGTAATTCACGTTTGACTGCCTTGACTTTTTTAATCTCTTCCATTTGGACGGTTTCACCGCGCGAAAACACGTTGGTGCTGTATTCTTTCTGATTGACATTTTCTTCCGGGCTTCTTCAAGCATCGGCACACTCTTGGAAGAATCTTGACGGCTTGGCACATCCATTGCCATTGAGTTTGTCGATAAAGGCATCTTCTTGACTTTCGTAGGCGTAATCATGCCGAAACTGTTTTGATATATCTGAAACCAGATTTAGGTAACTTCATTCTTGATGTCATTGAAAAAACATACCGTTTTACAGTTCGAGGGCACCATTTGCGCGTCTGCATCATTTCTGAATGTCTTTACAGTAGGTTGCATCCATTCAAGAGGCTAGTCGCATCCATCGCTCTTCATATCCTTCCTTTCTTTCCGTAGCACAACTTTCTTCGGCGCAAACAAGGGGTAACTTTGATCATAAGCTGTTGGAGGCAGTGTTTTCGATCATCAGGCTTCTCTGGGTTGGACATTTACCAATAGTGGCGACAGGAGGGTTGTGATCGATTTCGCCATCAGCATCTTTTATCAGTCTTTGGCGACGGTATTTGACAACTTTTGAATTCATTTCTCCATCTTCTGTCGTTCTCTTTCGTATTCAGCGCTTCTTTCTTATCAGGGGTTTCCTTCTTTCAATTCAGAACTTCTGGGGTAACGGTATCCTTCATAGCTCGTTCGGATTCAATGTTGATGAAAAGTTCATTCAAATTTGAAACGTTTTCGGTGCTCGGTAACGGCTGGCAGGCGGCTTCGGACCGAAAAAAAAGCAATGTTGAGACCGGTTTTTACCTGTAAAGAGTGTGTTTGACGAGATCTAACTTTGAAAGAGTCAAAACATACCCGATCATGATTTGCTCGCAAACCATCGCCATAGCTCACAATCTGCACTTTCACATGTCTTCCATTGAAGCGACATCCTTTTCCATAGTAGTCGCAAATTGCTGGGAAACATCGCATCTTCAGCTCCAGACAACTGACACCGTGTAACCAATCGTTGCCAATTACAGCATCTTTAGTCCTACCTACGGTCGGGCACCTTTGACACTGCGCAGACAACAACAAAAAACATGAACTCCGGTAACTGTAGGGCTCACATCGCCACAGACAGCTTTCTCATCGGCTTCAGGCAAACAAATAACATAAAAAGGGAAACAATTAACATAAAAAGGGGTGTACAATATATAAAAATGAAGTGCCACGTGTCTGAATGAGCAAAACCACCTCCACAGTGCGAGTCGGATTCAACTTCAGGTTACATTAACTGACTTTGACAACTGTCTAAAAAGTGCTGGACGCGACCATTCATAGCAAAACATTCCCCCTTTGAGTTACATTCACCAATCTAATTCAGGTGATCACCGCCATTCTACCAAAGCAACGACGGTCAAGAATCGTGCCATGATTCTGACGGTGATCTTAGAGGGGTGAATGGGTCATCAGGAGGTGTTTTGCTATGAATGATCGGCCCAGCCCAGTCCAGACAGGTGTAAAAGTCCGTCAATTCGGCATCATGATCGGCTTCCAATTTGCGGGACGACTCGGCACTGGGGGTGTCAAAAGCGGGGCGACACGATAGACAGACAAACAAAAAGCAGTATTTACAAAGCAAGAGAACAAAACTAAAACTAAAAACGAAAGGAACAAAGTAACTTTTTTTTTGTAAATTTTTGATTTTAAAATGAAATTATTAAACTAAAAACAAAAGGAACGAAAACTTTTTTTTGTTGATTTTTGATTTTTTAAATAAACTAAACTAAACTAAACAAAAAACAAGAACGAACAACCAAACCAAGCGACGTCCGACCAAACCGACCTCATGATGTGCAACCGGCGCCGACGGAGAACGCGATGGAGTCGAAGGAAGCCTGAAAATTGAATAATTTGAGTGAAAAGACTGCTAAATTGACAAAATGTGAAGTCAGGTGTGTCTTTTTGATCTAATTTGATCTCCTAACTACTTTGGTCGCGATGGATATCCCCTAACTTTGCGTTGTTTCACGTTAACCTGCATGCCCTGAGGCTACTACAGTATTTTTACGTGTGTGTTTACACCCCTTTGCGCGTTTCTCTACCTCAAACCTCGCCGAAATAACCGCTTTAAACTATTGCGCTTTCACCCCTCAACTGATAACTAACTCACGTTCATTCGAAATGTTCAATATTTGTCAAATTTTAGATCTATTGTACCCATGAAAAGTTCAAACCAACCTAACGACTGCGGACAACCTTGGTCAGCAGCGGCTGGAAGCCTTCACCGCATTTGAAGACGGTGCCATCCTTCGTGATGGCCGTCGTCGTGTTTCCGGCGGCCTTGATCTTGTCGAAGACGACGCGGACGATCTTCTTCTTGCCGTTGGTCTGCACAACCTCGGTGACGCTGCGACGCAGGTTGACGGCTTCAAACTTGTTCAGCCGGATGGTGTCGAGGCGTCGGGTGGATCCGAGCTGCCCTTCCTGTCCGCGGCCAAGGGTGAAGACATGCCCGGCACGACTGAGCATCACCAGGTGATCGTCACCAGCGGCGATGTGTTCGATGGGGTCGGCCGGGTCGTTGTACACGACGGCATAGTGACCGGGAAGCGCCACTTGTTGCAACGCCGGTGGCAACTTGGCGCCGTTCATCTTTCCTTGAACCGCGACGTGGCCGCTTTCGAACAAGACCGCCTTGAACTTCTTGCCCTTGACGACCTTGCTTCCCCTAGCTGCCAGCCGCTGTCCCACGATGACGGCCCTCATGTTTTTGACGGTCGGGGGAGCATCGGGGAGGTCGCGGCCTCGGATGTTCTTAATGAACGATCCGGCGACGGCAGCTTGAGGGAAGGGGACGGAAATGCGGGCTGGTTGACGACGGGGAGCGGCGGCGGGTTGATCAGCGACGCGAGGACGACGGGCCGGGACTTCGGGCACCCGTTCAGCGACATGATGGCGCTTGCGGCGGACTTGGCTGGGTTGGGGGCGCGGTTGGATGGGCTCGGGGATCGGTCGGGCTTCTGGCTGGAGTTGAGGCACGGCTTCCGGCTGAGGCTCGGGCTCGTCGTAGTCGGGCTCCGGGATGGGTTCGATGTCGACGGGGGCCTGGGGAGCTGGTTCAGGCGCGGGAGCGAGGTGCTGCGGCGGCTGGAACTCCACCAAGTCCAGACGGTCTTCTGAAACAGGTATGTTTAGTAAATGCAAGTACTTTTTGGTATGTTTTGTGAACTCACCCCAAGCGAAGAACAGCTCATTCAGCTGGACCCTCTCGAAAAGGTCGTCGTGCCGTCGGCCTTCCCGGTGTTCCTGCTGGCGGTTCAGGAAGTGGGCCAGCCGATCTTGTGGCGTGGCACCACGGGCGAGTTGGGCCGTCAGGCGGACCCGTTCCCTGGTAGCCCGGAAAGCCACCGACCGGACGGCACGCGCCTCATCCATCAAGGCTCCACGAACGTCTTGACGCTGCAACCGCCGGACGTCAAACGGCACCGGCGCAAGCATCGGGTGGGCACCACACGAGGAGGAGCGAACGCGGCGAGCAATCATCTTGACAAATTTGTCGCGGAGAGTCAGAAAAGGACCTGCAAAGTGAGTTTACACGTTTAATTTTATCAGGGGATCAAAATAACTCGAACAAACGGAAGATTTTGGCAAGAAATAGCCGCAAAACCACGAAAAAATATATGTGGAGACGTATTTTGGAGTAACAGGGTAAAAGTGGGGCGCAAAGTAAGACAAATTGCCAAAAACTTCACTAAAAGCGATCAAAAGAAGAAAGAAACACGGTGTAGTGTAGGTTCGGAAGACAGGTGGGTCAGTTGTGATAGCTCAAAGGCAGGGGTAACGCAAAATCATTGGTACAGATTAGTCGTGAAGTTCAGAAGTGCGTTTTGGCAAGCAATGTAGCTCAAATTCTGCCTAGTTTCGTGTTATGGCAACGTCTATTTATACAAAACAGCCTTCAAAATAGGGTAGAACTAAACTGTGTGACAAGAACAGCGGCACAGCCGCAGGCAAAACCGTGTAGACGGCTCAATTTGCCGAATTTTCGATTGAAAAATGTCGAAGGAAGGCAATTAACATGGTCAAGGGCAAAAAAGCACGCTAGGGATAGATTTTCAAAGCAGTGAGATCAGTCACGACGACCAAAAGGCATTGCCATGGCATTTTGACTGTTATTGAAGAGCCAAGAAACTTCAAAAGGGGTGTTGGATATGGAAAACATTGCTACAGATGGTTTTCGATCGGAGCGGGGCTAAAACAGACGAAAAGCGACGAAAGATATATAAAAATCTTCGAAGGGGTCTTCTAGATGAACTATGAAAGGCTTGGAATGATTTGAGAAAGATAGGGAGCGCCAGAGGCAGCACAGATGAAGATGGAAAGCCTGCCTGCCAACAGCGATTTCGACTGACCGATAGGGAGAGGCAAGAATGCGTGCCGAACGCGCTGCAATCACATCAAAAAGGTCATGTCAAGTATTTCACGTCTGACGGCATCAAAAATGGGTGGAAACATGAGAAAATTACGAGTATTTACAGCAAATAAAGCTTCAGATATAAGAAACGATGATTTACTCGTTACATTTTTCAGGAGGTTCCCTGCAGTGTACGTGACTCTCGCCGTTCATAAGTGACCCGACCGACGCGCCGCGGCATGCACGTCGCCATGATCTGTGGACGAAACGTGAGTCTTTTTTTGTCGCTGTTTTCGAATGTCGATTTTGCTTGGTTCTCTTCATGCTTTTACTTGTTTTAGCAACCGTTGTGTCACTTTCACTATCTTTATTGCGGTGATATTGAAGTCGGCTTGATGGTGAACGCCTGTGGCACTGTTTTGGACGACCATCGGCGCCAAAGATATATAAATTGATTGACATCATGGCAGGACTGCGGTTCCTTTGACTGTTTCGCCGTTGAAGCGGCGGTGAAGATGGGCTTGATGGTGATGCCTTCTCAACCAACATGGAGTTGTGAGTATCTTTGTTCTCCAACTGACTTCATTGCAATTTTATATATTTTGAATTTTCAGCATCCCTCCTATCAATGATGGTTCGATTGAGATGTCTACTTCTCGCCTTGTTTGCCACTTGACATTCACGTCAATAACATCCTTTACATTGTTGTAATGGTTACGAAGTAGCCATGTTTAGGACGTTTGTGACAGGATTGTTAAAGTTCTCCTCAAAGACGGCGTTTGCGATGAGCTTGCTTCCACTCATCTTTCATCGCTTCGGTTTTGCCTGAGTTGAATTGGGACACCTATTTTAACGTGGAAAACAAGGCACAGAGATCCACGGTTCGTTTATCTTCATCACTGTTGATAAATTAGTATTGCTGTTATCAGATTGATTCGACTGTGTTTCAGATCACCCCTTCCATCAACTATGCGATGTTCCAGTTTCGCCCTCTCCCCTTGTGTGCCACTCGACATGCACGTCATTAGCCTTCATTACATTGTTGTTACTATTCAAAAGCAACAATGTTTCGAACGTTTGTGACGTGATTGTCAAAGTATTACTCAAAAGCGGTGGTTAGGATGAGGCACAACACTTTCATACAGCTTTAATTGATGCGATCGACAAATTATATATATAATTTCGCCACCAACAGATTTACGAAACAGTTGTCGATGACAACAACTCTGCATCATTGCATCACATAAATACAGATAGTCGTTGTTGCCGGTGGCTGCTTCAGGGCTTTCCATTCTGTCGTGACCGTCAAGATGCTCGAAGTGCGGGCACTGTGTTTCCAAATGCATTTGTCTGTATTGGGAAAGCGTTTGATCTACCATTTGCCTTTCAGAGGTTTAGTTTCAAAACTGACTGTTTCAATGTGTAACGATTTCACTTTGATTGTCAATCATCTAATGTCTGAGGGGTTTAGGCTATTTGCGTGATCGTCGTCACACTACATTTTAGCGATTCTCCAACAATCAATTACTGATTGGACGTCTGTTTCCGTCTGACTCATAACAGAAAACTTCTCAAGGTTATGATAATCCGATGAAAACCCTGCGAAAAACACGATCGGCAATCTTATCTGTCGCAGCTGTCATTCAAAGAACCAACCAACGCCGAATGAAAACCAATTAACTACATCATCGGAGAAGACAAAACTAAAAAAGGTGACATGATTCCGACACTGGCTAACACCACACAACTGCGTGCAATCAAATCGCAACGGTAAGCACTACAATAACCAGAATCAACAATCAACGACGCCAAAAAGGAAGCGTAAATGCAAAACTTTTGGACACCGCCTGAGGGCACAACTAAAGCAAAATTATAACCTCTGCGTTCAACAAGTTCAACGATGTGACTACAGTGCGATAATCACGGCTACATTGTCGACCTCATTCCTGCACAACTTAAATCAACGACCACCAACAAGCTGATCAAAAAGGGTGCCGCAACCGTCACCACATTGTCGAATGTCGACGGTGTTGAACATCGCGCATGGAGTTTGAACATCGCGCATCGGCAGCAAATGTAACAACGACGGTGTTGTTAAGTAGTCAATTGAACTCGGAACTCTGAAATAAACCATGAAAACAGTCACTGGTCGTGACAAAGTCAGAAAAAGTAAAGACAATTCCACCGAAGCCTCCATAATACCTCGTTTAACCTTATAATTATGCAAGCGATGTAAAATAACTCTGAATGAAATAACAAAACAGCAGACACCCCGTCGACCCCCCGCTTTCCAACTCATGCCAATGTATAAAAATATATAATAAATGCCCCAAAACGACGGTTTTTACCCCGCCTTAACCCTTCCGGTCCGTCTTTCCGTTCCCCACAAGGTCCCAAAGTCCAAGATCTTGACCGCCCCCTGACAGGGCATCTTGTGCTTTGAAACCAAGTGGTGAAAGGGGTTCTTGAAGAACCGACGACCCGACCGGGAAAGTCAGGAATCAACCGTGGTTGTGGGGACATACAACTTCGACACGGCATTGGCATGAGTTGAAAGCGAGGGGTACCAGGGGCGACGCTGAACATACAACAAAAAACGACTACACAACTAATGAAAGAAAACAAAATAACGATGAAGCATATTCGGCGTCGACGGGTAATGTAGATATAGAAGGGGCCAACGTTGAATATACTGTCGTGGCATGATGCAGTTGCCCAGGGTCGTTCAAAGATGAGCTTTGGGGTGCTTCAAGACAGCAGCATGAGGCCATGGACGCTGGCTAGCATGAATTCTGAACCCTAAAGAACATCCATGTGTGCACGTTCAAGCAGAATGAACCAAAATTCGAACCAACCTTGGGAAGGATGCATCCGTGATGCTTCGAGACCAAAACAGTAAAGGGCTATGGACGACCGCAGAAGTTCAAAAAGGCTGTGAATTGCATCTGAGGTCTGAAACAACAACGGTGTATGCAAGCAAAGTCAAACAGAATAAATCAATGTTAAAACTGACCTCGAAGTATATAAAAATCCATAAAAGCCGAGACTGAACCTTTGAAATAGTTCAACTCAGCAAACAAGAAAAAATCGACAATCACAATTGTCGACATAGTGATAGATAGATCATTGGAACCGGTCGAGAAAGAGAACGAAAGTTGTATTTGATGGTATCTGAAAATATTAACGTTAAAAAGGAAAATACAAGCATTGCAAACAAATACCATTAAACGGCGGCTTTCATCACATACCGTAGCTGGCTCGCGCCTTAATGCCACGGACAAACGTAGAAGTCATTCATTTGAAGGGGGGCCATCGAGATCAGAAAAGTCAGTGAATTGCCCTGAAATCACAACCATGTATAGTGAGGCAAACAGATGGGATCAATGTTCAAACCAACCTCAGGAAGACTTCATACGAGATTGCATCGAGACCGAAACTGCCTGGGGCCATGGACGACCAATTGAACTCAAAAGAGGCTGTTGAAGTCGGAAAAGGTAGTGAATTTCAAAGATTGTAAGGTCTGAAACAATAAGTGTATGCAAAGTCAGTTGGAATAGATCAATGTGTAAAGTTACCTCGGAATATATAAAAAAGACAGCAGCCAGACACTCCTGATTGCGTTGACCATAGACAGGCCAAGCGGTGGTTCAAGTAGTATATTTGGATGTGTCTAAAAACAGCAATGATGGCAAAAGAAGACACAAAAATTGCAAACACATACCATAAAATCGTGGCTGCTCTTCTATACCGTTACTGGCTGACGCCGAAACGGATGTCAATGACTTGGGAATGGCCAAATGAGGTGATGCCATATGAGAATAGGGTGGGATGGAGAGGGTGTAATAGACAGGCCAAACGGTGAAGTTCGAGTGGTCGTATCTGTTGATGTCTGAAAATGTCATTTTTGAAAAGAAAAAACATACGAAATGTGAAAAACATACCGTTAAATCATGGCCGCCCTTGCTTGAAAGCTCACAGATGGCCAAATGGAGTGATACCATCTGAGAGATGTGGAGACGACGGAATGTCGAAGAGCGACGAACGGTTGGGCGATGCCACAAACCGCCTAGGTAGTCGCAACTTGCCATTCACGAACAGCGGTACCGCCCTCGGGCACTCCACTCTACCGGCAACGTCACGGATAAGCTGTGACTAGAGTGGAGGCCCTCGGACCCCCAGACCTGTTCAACGGCATCTCCACAGTGCTGCGATGAGGTGAAGCTAATGACCATCGGAAGCTCAATCGGCAGGGAACTCTGACTGACTTTGTTGATGCCGTGGTGCTTTGAAGTGTCTGAAAACAAGTGAATGTTAAATTAGTTCAAAAACATATAAAAACAAACTTACAGAAAGAAGTCAGTGGAGAAACGACCCTCTGAAGCGAGGTCCTCGAGAGAACATTGAATGTTTGTTCAAAGAAGAAACAAAGATGAAGCCGCCTGAAAAGAAACATGAAAAAGTCAAAAGCCCGAAGAAGTATCACAAATATATAAAAAGCACGGTGAAAGGGGGGTTCTTGTGGCTCCAACTCATATATCCATCCCGAAGGATATATGAGTTGGTTGAGCCTAAACGAAACCCCTAGGAGGGTGGAGCATTGTGAAACGCCCTCTCGGATGGCCAGCGGCAAAGAGCATCAAAATTGCGACCGTTCGAGACGCACACCGCCTCTCAGTCGATCGCGATAGCTCCAGGGTATGACGGGCATCAAAAGGACACGAAAACGCGGAAATAAAACGAAGAAATGTAGCAGTTTGCCACTGATAAAGATACTCGAGAAAAGTCATCAATTTTCGATTGCTATCAACAAGAACGTGAAACGCGCTTGGCAATATGTGCGCAGCGTCGACTGGAGGCAGCGCAATTTCGCGCATCCAAATTATATATTCTGGACGATTGCCAAAGAGATCCGGATAGCTCTGTTTTTCGGTTTTTGTGTCTTCCCATGAATATATCCAAGCCTCTCAGGGCAACATATCTGAACACATATGCATAAAAGAAAGCATGTATCGACCTGGAGAGCCCTGTTTTTCAGTTGTTTTGTCTTCCCATGGATCAAAGCCCTTTCAAAGCAACGGACCCCAACAATTATGCTTCTCACAGGTCACATCCACGCTCTGAGGGCATTTATCGACCTGGATATCGCTGCTTTTGAGCTACTTCGGCTTCCCATAGTTGCATCAAGGCCCTTACAGAGCAACAGACCCAAACATTTGAATTGGTTAGCATTGGATGTATACGGGCCTCTTAGGGCAACAGACAAGAACGAATATGCTTCTCACTGCCTGATTCATGCTCTGAGGACGCTGTTCGACCCGGATATCGATGTTTTTGAGCCTTATTAGTCTTCCAATGAACGTAACAGGCCCCCTTTTAAGCAACAGACCCGAACGAACATGCTTCACAAGGGTTACATCGATGCTCTCAGGGCACTGTATGACCCGGATATCGATGTTTTTGCGCCCCTTTAGTCTTCTAATGGATGTATCGGGGCCCTTTCTGAGCAACAGACCCGAACAAATATGCTTTACAAGGGGTCTATCGATGCTCTGAGGACACCGTATGACCCGGATATCGGTGTTTTTGAGCCTTATTAGTTTTCCAATGAATGTAACGGGGCCTGTCGAGGCAACAGACACGAACGGATATGCTTCTGTATGGCCACATTCCTGCTCTAAGGACACTGTTTGACCCTCATATCGTGTTTGTTAGCCTTTTTTGTTTTGTAATGAATGTGTCAAGGCCTCTTAAGGCAACAGACCCGTGTCAGACAAGCAGTTTTTTCTCGGTCCAATGACTTCTGGACCTATTGAAATCAGGGATACATGACGGAATATGATTAAAAACATCTTTTTTTATTATTGCATGAAAATTTTTCACAGCCGGGCCGATAACAAATGGCCCAGGCCAGGCCGGGTCAAAATTTATTATTTCGCTCACTTTTATTATAGAACAAACTTTTTCTGCATACCAATGAGAGACAGTATAATCAGGTTTATGCTGATCAAGGTGTATACAGTAGCAAAAGTTTGGTAACAATAGTATTCCAGAATACACGAATCGAAGGAGGCTCGGGGTTACCGTCATTTGGTAACCCGGACTCATCGATTGCATCCCATGGCTTTCTATTAACACACAAAATCAATGTGTAACCTATTAAAGCTGTTGAGACATAAAGAAAAAAACCAAATATCGTATAGTCATTATGCTTAATCCTAGGTACTAGTAACCACATTGGAAGAAGGTATAATCCAAGCCAGACAAAGAGATTAGTGAACACGAAACAAAGCATGTATCCAATGGTGCTAATGACATCTAAATGCTGATAAGGATTTTCAATAAACTCTTTGTTGTGAAACTTGCAAGCTTCTTCCAATATCGCCTTGAATTGAGGATTCCAGTTTTGCGTAGGATTAAATTCACAGCTGAAACACATCCTTTGAAACTGTTATCAACATGTTTATGACAATAAAGCAAAAGTTACTGACTTTGAATTAAAACCGTGGACTCGTTTTGCAAGGAATTGGGCAAAGTCGTCGTAATCATCTGGTGACGGCATTTGTATTCGGGCACTAATACGACACTTTTTTACGCCTGAGTGTATGACTCGTTTTACTTGGTTTGCGTCGACTTTCCCATGTAAAAGAACACGGTGATAAGGACCAGAAATGAAGGGAATCACCTTTTCATAACCGGCAATATCACAGTATAAAACAAGAGTATCTTTAACGTAAATGTGTTGTCTTTTCGCTACGATTTCATCAACGCTCATGACAACTTGCCATGTTGCATTAACACCAAATGTTCCATCAAGCAAATATTTAAAGAGAGCGAAATGTTGTAAGAGTTTTAACATTTTGAACAAAAATGTACTCTTGGATGCCCAACGGTAGACATTAGTATTGTCGGTGATAAAAAGTCGATCGTACCGTTTGGAAATGGTATGGCACTCATTTTTGACGCCCAAACAAATGCTGCATTGATCATTAATATCATAGAGCGGGATTGGGTATGTTGAACAACAGCACACCACCTATGTGTAGTATGGGTACCCACTAGGAAGGGGAAGTACAGCTACCCACAAACAGTTGTTGCGTGGTGTGCTGTTTTTCAATGGCGTGGGTTGCTCAAGTTCAACATCAATATGTTGTATTTGGGATTACCACATCTATAAATCTATGGGTACCTCATCTTCATTGAACATCAGGTACCCCCATTGTTGAAGATGAGATACCCACCGTGTAATCAAACATGCTCATGTGAGGGTGTCTGTTCTTCATTGAAGATGAGGTACCCTCAGTGGTTGGTGGGTATCTGATGTTCAACAAGGGGGGTAGCTGATCTTCAATGTAGTGGTATGCTGTTTTCCCGGTTCCCAGGGGGGTACCTGTAAGTAACAGCGTGGTGTGCTGAAAGTAAAGAGGCCCCCCTAAGGAAGTTGAGGTAGCCTCCCAGCTTAATTGGGTGAAGTTGAGCTACCCAAGTGTGGCTGGCTATATTCCCTCAGGAATACAGCCATCCACTTTCAGGGGCGATTTTCAGCTTGGGGATACCCATACTATACTGGTGGTATGCCAAACTAGTGTGGTGTGCTGTTGTTCAATAGCCCCGCGGGATTTCCATCACAGCAGAAGGGAATAAATATAAGCAAATCTCTGAAGAAAGAAACTAACAATATTGAGTGCAAAATGTGCGCTGCGCAACGGCGTCCAACTGTCCTTGTTGGCGGGAGGGGTTGGAAACGATGTGCGTGGTCGCGGATGACGGAAAGTTTGGCGAAACTCTCTTCCCGGTGACCCTTCCTTTCGAGCGCACATTGCACCTTCGCAAAATACCGAAATACTTTTATGCCAAAATGAAAGGCACACGCACAGAGCCACCGATCAGCCATTGAAAGAGACACTCACTACGGTAGAAGTGCCTCTGTTTTTAATAGTTTGGCATCACTGACGTTGCTCATTTTTTAAACAAGGCAACTCAAAGCAACTTTGTTCATAAAAGTACACAATTCAACCAACTTAGCATCTTTGTTGCAGGTCTTTGATGCCTATTACCATGATTAGCGTAGGTTCAGGCAATGACGATTGCTCGAGTACACTTTTATTGAGTGGAACGTGCAAAACACGTTAAAACAGTCAAGTTTTTACTCGTAAATCTCATAAAGCCAGGTGTAATTCCGCCCTATATACAAGTTCAGTAAAATTACAATTAGTAATTCCGATTTTTCCCTTTTTTAAATAATAGTAAACATGTTCCTTCATTTATGATTTCTGTGTCATGGTGTTAACGTTAGCTATTATCAGCTTCTATACAATCACAATTAATGTATTGTTTGTGATCAACATTATCGTTCAATTATACTTGTTATTCAATATCCTGTTCAATTCTGAATCCCTCAGCAAAGCATTCACCCGGTCATTGCTACTCATACAATTTACTCTGGTTTCAATCAATACACTATTATTTCTGTGGAAACCCATTGTCATATTGCCTGACGTGTGGATCGTATCAGGTGGTTTCATCAAGTTTTCCGTATTCGCATCTCAAAACATTTTCGCCCTTTTGATCATTTTCTTTTCTGCCACGGCTGACATATTGATAAGCATTACATGGGAAAGATATTTGTCACTGTTGAGCATCGAAAATCACCCAAAACTGTTGTATTATCGTATAATCATCTACAGCATTACACTTACTATTGATTTAGTTTCAAATATCGGTTATGCGTATACGGTATATGAAATTACTGCGGGTCCTGTGGCATTGAATAGTATTGGATCAAACTTTTCGCCGGAAATGCGGGATTATTTGAGAGGGCAGTTTGACATTGTCTACCTCAAGTCCGCTAACATGGTTATTTACATCAATGATAGCCTCAATGGAGTGTTTTCTTTGTTCAGTCGGGGTATTTTTACTTATTTTTCGATTCGAAAATTGAAACAGCACATCCTTGGAAAGCCTATTGCAACAAATACCAAAAACAAGATCAAAGTTATGTCATTGGTGATCAAATTGCAAGCCATCGTAATCGTTACTTTGGGTATCATCCCGACTTATGTACTACTAATGACAGGCTACTGTATTCCAACTTTTGAATATGCCGAAGCTATTATATTGATCAGTGTGTTAGTGTGCATGCAAATGCCGTTAGCTATTGGCTGTATCACAATTTACACTGTGAAACCGTATCAAATTTTATTGCGAAGAATGATTCGGTTAATATTGGCATTCTTTTTGGGAAAAAGTAACATGTGAGGCTCAAAAATTCACCGAAAGTCGTAAACAGCATTCCTTTTCAGGAAAATTTTCGTGCGCAACCCACAGGCAACAGCAACATCCAGATGAATGCCATGGCAGGCTGCGCTATAATGTAGTTTCGTTCGTCTGTGTAGTCAATGTTCAGAAATCACAACATTTCTAAAAGCAGGTGTCAATGGCAACGCCAAACTTCATGAATGTTAGAGAATTCAGGGTTTTATTTTTTACATTTTGCACGTTCGTTAACTTTAAAAGTGTCTTGACGGAAATAAACGTTACCCAAATAGCGCTTTATTGACATTTTGGTTATTTCGATGAATAAAAATACTAAAAAAGATATTGGCATCACGGGTACGGGAATATTTACAGTTTCAGATACATACAACCGCCTTGATAGCGGTGTTAGCCCTTATTGTTAGGCGGCCTTTTACTCCACCTTCTCGTCGTATTAGCAGTGTCTGTCTGTTGCTGTGGTGTGCTCATCACAGCCTCTGTTGTCGGCGAATCAGTTATGAGTTCGGTCGTAACAGGACTTTCAGTTACTTTATCACTTGCATCTACAATGTAATTCTAACCTTGTTATAACAACTATGGCCATACCTTTAAGGGTGTTGTATAACTTATACAAGTCCATAAAGCTCGGTGAAATACAATTAAAATCTGACGAAACCGTTACATTTGGGATTGCTTTCATGTAAACAGGTGAATTATCGAATGTCTGAGGGTTGCCATTAGTGGTTGTCGTCATTGTGTAGACATCGATGCATGTTCCATTGAAAAAGTACTGAACAGCCTTGCAATTTGAATCAGTTATACAGGTCTCAACACAACTTTCAAGGCTTGAAACGGTGGTAGTTGCCCCCGAAAACACAGGTTGATATTGTTGTAGGTACTGAGTCGGTACAAGCGTGAAATACATTTCATCAGATGAAACAAGCAATGTTAACTTGAATAAAAACAAACTCAAAAACGATAAACCAAGTTTGTTCCACATTTTGACGTCAAATGCCACAAATGTGTTATGTAGCCCAAATATCCTTGTTTAAATTCAAGGATGTTTGACCGTTGCTAGGATTGAACAGCAAAACTTTCCCCGAAATTCCCGCCATCTCTACGTGCGTATAAATGTATATTTTATGCAAAAACAAAAAATCAAAAATCAACAAATCAAAGTTCCCCAGAGTATGCCTGTTCTTCCGCCAATTGAATCGCAATAAGATGCTTGATAAGCTGGAGTCGAGCAACTTGTTGGCCCCTGAAACCCGGGATGCAACCATGTCCGAACGGATCACAAATTTCGCCGCCTGTGCCATTTCCAGCAGTGGTGTTGGAGCCCGGTGTGGGACACATGTCTAAAACGGTCAATTCATTAATTCATCAGTTGTTCAACTCGTTCAACTATGACGTTTAAACTTTTCAAACTTACAAGCAGGGAGCACGGCACACATATCAGCCATCGATGGCGCATGTTGCTGTGTGGCAGAAACGACCATGGTGGCCGTGGTTACGCCAAAAATGATGAAAGTTCCAATAATCGTAAACCACATAAAACGTCGAAGTGATTGGATGCTCGGAAGCTCGGGATTTGCTTGCTGGGGGGCCGCTGCGGTCATGATTGTCGTACTGTGGAGGGGAGCTGGAGCGAAAAGTGATAACTTAACATTGTTAATGGTTGTTTATAATGGCTAATAGAGGTGGAGTGAAGGGGAAGTGTGTACAACGGCAGCCAGCCTGGAGTGTCTGACAATAGATTAATTGACGCTTATCTCCGCTGTTAGTTGTCGGTAGCTGCACGGAAGCACTCGATTAGATGATGCAAAACATGACCTGCCCAGGTGTTAGGCGATGTGATTGATTGCTTTTTTATGAGGTGCTGGTATGGTTTTATTGACTTTGATCTTTCAATTTAGGGGGGTATGATTTTTACGGTTGCTATGGGTTGAGCGTTCTTGGAACATTGTCATGGCAATGGGGATGAGTATGGGCTGTTTCGTTGTCCATGGTGATATGTGCCGTTTGTTTTTGCCGGAGGGGCATAAGTCGCCACAGTTGAAAGATGGCAACGGAAAGCGCGTGCCGTTTTCGTGAAGTTGGATGTGATGTGGAAGAACCTGGCCATGATGCCAAGCGTCCGATCAAACATCTGACTTTGCTCAATGCCGGAACAAAAGACTTGAAGCAGACGGTCGACCAGGTAATTAACCCTTTTGTTATGACTAATCAGTTTTCTTTTATAGCTTGAAGCGACTGATATCGATTCAAACAAAAAGTTCGAACAACTAAAAACATCCGCGAATGGCGTCATCTGTGGCTCGAGTCCAGCCTTCATCTGGCGTATCCAAAATTGGTCCGATCAACAACGTGCCGCCAAAATCCGCATTTCGCCATGGATTGTGTCCCCTCCGTTCGAAACCGGACCCAATGGATACCGCCTTCATGCTATGGTGGCCCCAAATGGCTTCGGTGATGGCGCCGGCAAAAGCCTGGCTGTCTTCGTTCAACTCACTGATTCGCCCATGAATCCGATTTTGCAATGGCCGTTCTCCCGCAAAATCCGCATCACCATCTATGACCAACGTACCGAATTCTGTCGCCGTCGCAATCTCCAGGCTGTCATCGAACCCGAGAATGTCCCCGACAACGAGGAATACCTTCGTTGCCCCCGCAAGGATGAACAAAATGCACCATTTGGTCTTGCAGAGTTTTGTGCCTTAAAGGTTTTGAAGGAAGCCACATACGCGGAAGACGGCGACTTGTACATCGGTTTTGATTTCGAGTGACCAAATACAATGACAAACGCGTCAATCATTATGTCAGGACGCGTTGAACCCTTCTAATATTATTTGTTTTTTTGGTTTGGTTTAGCTTCGAGACGCATAGCATAATAAACGCATTTAATCGGAGTGAAATTCATTAAAAAACAGAAAAAACAGTTCCGCATAATTGATAAGGAGAATAATTATGCGATAGGATATAGACAGTGCTAATTTATGCGCATTAGCGTGAAGAAGGCAAAGGCGGATGCAAAGGAGGAATAAAATGGCAGACAATGGGGTTCTTGGTGGTTTGGATAGCTTCCTGGAGGCGAAGTTACTTGAGAGGGGGGCTGATCGGGAACTTTTGGGGGTGTGATTTTTGTGGTCATAGCCTGTGGGCATGCTAGTTGCACTCATGGGCTGTCTTCGTCAGACGAACACGAAACCTTACACCTTTGTGAGTGCAAGTGATAAAATAACAAAAACAAAACCCTGTTTTTCCTTCTTTGTTGTATTCTGTCTGTCTTTAATAGTCATTTAATCTTTGTTTCGTTTCCAGAATGCGATTAATCTCACTTTATTACGCCAATACGTGAAACCTTTCATGCTACCTGCAATCCCAAACAAAAAACCAAAAAACAATTTCACCCTATCACAGTTTGATTAATTACAATCTTTCTCACAGGTCATCTAACTGGGTGGCAAAATGCCCTCTTTATTCGCGCCAATTGTTGATACCCTTTCAGTCTTGATAGATTTTCTGTCATTTGCAACTTGCTATCTTGTTGCTCTTTTCAAATGCTTCCAAATCCAATTTCAATGCCAGTTCCAAGGTCTCTAAACTTTGCCAACAACTCTTGAGTGTCAACAAACCTGTTTACTTCCCTTGTCAAAAAGCGAAGCCCCTTAACTTTTAACTTTTTGCTTTGCACGTCTATAACCGGTGCCGATGGAAGCCCAATTTGCATGACGACGACAAGGCCGGCAAACCTCAAACTGGGCCATTGTTATTGCTTAAACTTTTTTACCCCCTTTCAAACCCCCCTGCCGTGTTAACCATGCCCCACAAGTGTTGCCTGTCAAGTTCAGACTTTTTTTGACAGCTTTTGCACATCCAACATCCATCGGCTCGTGACAGCCACAAAAAATTGCCGAAATGACCACAGATTCTAGTGAAATTTCCGTTTTTGTTATAAATTTCGTACTTTCAAAGTGGCAGAAATGCTGATGGTTGTCCACTTTTCCGGTTTGACCACGGTCAAACGTAGAATTTTGGTTCCTGAAGGTGGTAGTTTTCGGCATTTTACGAAGAAAGCCAAAAGGGAGGGCTACGATGTATGTTTTGTAAGATGGTTGATAATAGTGTCTTTAAATATCTACTGGGGTTTAACTTTTTGTGTTTCAACATGGCAATCTTTCACTTTTGCAGGGTTAAAGGACGTTGTTTGACAACTTTGTTGACGTATAGCTTCATAACTTTGTAAAGGTATCCTCAAGGTAGCCGAAACTTTAGCCCAACAGCTGTTTTTGCCATTAATCGCCGGTGATCAATGCTTTCTATAATGTTGCAACAATGCTTTCATATCACTTTGATCGCCGTCGTATCATCCATGTCATGTCAATCACTTCAGACACTTCCCATCCGAGACAGCTGTTCTCACTACATTTTACGGCTTCAAATTTCGACTTTAGGAAGCCTCCAATTTGTCAACAAATGACTAATGAAGTTCCGTGTTTTTCCGATTTGATAAGATAGACTCACATTCAACCAGAGATTGAAATACTCCCGTAAAAGTTAAAACGTAAATAGAAATAGTAAGTTCTCCCGCACCCGTGTCGACGTCACGCTGTGTGCGGTCGGTGGTCACGCGCGTCGTCTCGAACTCGGACGTGTGCCGCCGTCGCCGGCGCCATCGTAGTTGTGTGATGCATTTCCTGGAGATTTCGAGTCCTTAACAGTTGAAGGCTAAGCTAAATGCAGTTAGTCCATGCTTGCTTTCATCACTTTTTTTGTGTGTGTTGGGAAGAGTCCAATAGCCACAACACCAACTGGCCTTCGAGCCCCATCCTCATTTTATCCCATCTAAATAAGAGAGATACACCACTTGTCGGCGGTGGCGGCAGTCGGTGCCCTGGATTCTGGTTTCTATTTTTAGGGAGGTTCATTGATGAAACATCTATTTATAATTGCACTTTTTTTACTTTTGGGAGTGATGTTTCCGTGTGTTTTGGATCATAATCTGCAAGTCAGTTTGTTGATGGTTGGATTTATGTTTGTTTTTTGACGTCATATCGTTGAAGTTATGCTTTTCCTTCATCATGGAAAATTTGATTCCAATTTTGACAACATCCAAATTTAAACTTCCCAACTTCCTCCAAATCATGTTTAACCCCGATCCCACAACTTTCAAATCGAATTCCAATGCTACTCTGCCAAATTTGAAAGCCACCATGGTTCCATCCCCTCTTCATTCAGTGGTTGTTTAAACTATTTCGCTTAAAGTCAGTCTAAATTGCATTTGCTTCCAGATTGCTTTTGCTTTTCAAGTGTGTGGAAACAAAGTAGAATCCAGCCTTTTTAATGCTCCCGGGCGACAGTTTTCATTGCAGAATCCGCTTTTTTCCAAAATACCTCGAGGCATAAAGTTTTCATTCTTTCTAATGTAAAACTGTAAAACTGACCGAGTGACTTCCATGCGAGCAGACGACTTTTATAAGAAACTTTCACACGGATTTGACTACGAAATGTGAATTGGGTAAACTTTCCCATGTGTTTTTATTTGTGTACGACGTCGTGAGCGACTATACAAGTTTAACGTTAACCTTATATGTACCAACTTTCAAAAGAAACTGAAATTTGAGTCCATTGAAATTGAAAGTGGTTTCGCCTTCGGTATATATTCGGTGCACTTGTTCTTGGTACGTTTTGGGCATGCACATATTTTTAGCTATACGTTGTAATTGTGTTATAAAATTTGTTGCAAGACCTTTTTTTGCGTGGTTTTTATACGGCTATGGGCTAGGATGTGCTATGCATAGTCTCAATGTGTCAGGGGTGTCCGTAAATTGCTTCAATTGCATTTTTGACCACATCTCGAGGGCGCATCCCATCCCACCCATGGCACATTCCGACGGAGCTTAGCTCGGCTTGAAACACAAGTCCACGCTTCAGACAACTTTGGCACCCTCTATGTCCACTTTGTGTGACGTATCTGGCACTTGCAGCCCTTGAGTCCTTAAAGATGGCAATGGCATTGGCTACAAGTAGGTTCATCCGGCATGCTTGACCAATGTCCAGATCCAAGTGCATTCAGGGCCGGCACCATGTTGTTTCTCACACGAGGCTTTAAATGGATTACATTATTTGCAAGAAAACGTGTAATGTTTACCAAGTGGACATCCAGCATCATTTCTTTCGCCCTCAGCCATGGCTCCAGTCGCTTCCCCCCCTGAAATCCTCGAATCCATGAACTTTCTTTTCTATTTCAGTAGTTTAAAATTGTGCATCAAAGCCCTCACGCAATGTTACAGACGCCGTTAACCCTTCAAACCCGTCGTCCATTGCCGGTCTATTGAAGGCATAGTTGAACAAACATGTACTTAAACGCCGACGGCACTATCGGGTATAGATGCACCATCTTTTTAACCTTGTTGAGAAGAAGAGTATCACTCGATAAGGGAAAGCCATCCTGATGTTATAAAAAGACGAAATGAGGTGTTTACGCTGTTTTTGCAATGAAATTTTGCATTTTTATCGGTTTTTTCTTCAAAGTTCAACGAAGTCGTGGCCGTAGTCGTCTTCTTACAGCTCATCCTTCTTGCGATAGATAAAGTAGGATGTTTTATGTCCATTTTTGTTGCATTATCCTACAAAAATACAAAACAGCATACGTCATTGACTGCTCCTTCTAGAAAAAATGTCACTTCCGTCTCATCACGATTCCGGTTTGGTTTAACTGTTAAACGGATGAAATCCTGTTTATCCCGGAAGCTTGAGCACTCGGAATGTCCCAAGTTTGGGGGAAAAGTTTAGGCCCAAAGTTTGTTCGGCATTCATTGCATGGTCATGTTGTAGTCTATTTTGTCTATTTTGCCGGCTTGATGTTTTCACAAATTGGCTCATAGTCAAGTTTTTGCTTTTTGACTTTTAGCTACACGACGACATCTAGCATAACATCTTTTTCATCCCAAACCAGTTTAGATATTCCATTCTTGTCTGTTCAATTAAATTATTAACACTGACACTTTCAATGCCACAATACATTGTTCATCGGCATAAAGCAAGCACTTTTACTCATACCGAGTATCCTGTCCAGTCCTGGAAACAGAATAGCACAACCGTCCGAAGATGACCATGTTTTCTCCGTCATGCATTCAGTCTTTCTTCAGTTTTCAATCCATTTGCTTAAATTTTTTATAGCCCAAGTCGAGTTTTTTTTCCGTGATGAAGAAAGTTCCAATGGCACTGACAGTGAGTGAAACCGTGGAACTCTGGTGTAATTTTATTTTGTTTTTCATTCGTGGAACATTTTTTGGATGTCTGTGTTTCCACTTTTTTGTCGTCCCCATTTGGCTTCTTTACGTAGGGCCCTCTGGCCATTACGCTCGTGTAACAGTGTAACAAAGCCAATGGCATTATGTTTATCGGTGTTTTTATCGCGACGTGATCAGTTCAATGATTTTGGCGGGGTTTATTTTGACACGTTTCCAACGTTTCAGCGAAAATACCAATCGAAAAAGCATCAACTAGAAGGCTGAAGTGCTCAGCTTCATCGAATTGATGGCCACCGAGATTGTCGGTAGCCTCCTCGATGAACATGTATTTCACAATAATGTGTCAGCGATGGCATCGTCATCCCAGATGACAGCACCTACGACGGCCATGGCATTACCCGTCGAAGAAACAGACAACTGTGCCTATGATCCCCCACCATACCTGATTGAACGCTTCTGGCTCGTGTCCGTCTTCGGCACATCCGTCGCACTTGTATCCATCGTCGAAAACGTGTTCCTGTTCTTCATGCTCGCGCGGAACCGTCAACACCGCAATTCCCACTGTTTATATCTCATATTACTCGCATTTTGTGATATTTTCATCGCCCTGGCCTACATTCCACTAATGTCATTCAGCTTATTGCTCGATTATTTCGAAAGTGTGACCCTGCTTCGTGCCTGGTACTTTTATATGGTACCCATGATCACCAGTAAGTTCCTTTCCCTTTCCCGTACTTCTGTTTACGCTTTTCAATGAATTTGGAGTCAAAGTTGGATTTTGTGGCCTCCCAAGTCAGTCATTCTTTCCTAATTACACGTGTTTAATCATCGCTAATCATCTATGCGGGTGTAATCACTTGCCGCTGCCCCGCATCTTTCAGCTTTTTAATCAGTAAAACAGTTTTTATAGTTTTGGAATTTCCGGCCACTTAATTAAAGGCTCGAAGCCGAAACAGGTCTTTAGAATTTGGTTGAACTAATCATTTGTTGCTTTTCAGTTTCACACGTAGCCATATCCGCATCGTCGTTTCTGATATGCGCGGCATCCTTTGAGCGGTACACTATTACAAAGAACTCGAAGCTCGTTCGCAAGCTCCATAAATACAGGAAATTAATCGGTGCCGGAGTCATATTGGCCGGCTTTCTTGCTAAGTTCTCCCTCGCATTTGAATTTAAGGTGCGTAAAGGAAGTACATTTTTTGCACGGAAAAGGTTATGAAAATGTTAGAATTAGTAATCGTTTTTGTTGAAATGTACAAAAAAGTTTATAAGTGCAATGTAAGACTAAAATAAGCATGTTCCAAGTTTCAATTTCAGATTGACGTCAACGAGGCATGTATTGGAACGATGAATGAGTACTCTTTGAGCTTATCCGCAGTAGCAACGAATTATTGGTATAATTTGTTGTGGCGATTGTGGTTTCGGAGTATTTTGACTGTTTTGGCACCGTTTTTGTTTTTGAGTATTATCAATATTCGGATAGTTATGGTGTTACGGAAATCTGATTTTGTGCAACTTTTGCATAGCGAAAAGATTAGCGAAGTTCAGAGAAAGGTATTTTCAACTTTTTTGATAATGTTGATGACAGTCATGTGTTATCATTCCAGAGCCGTGTCCGCGCAGCAACCCGAACCTTGGTCCTGCTCGTGTCGACCTATCTTCTCTCCAATGTGTTGAACGTCATTCTCACAATCTGGGAATACATTGAGATGAATTCACTCATGTCAATGTATGCTTTTTACACATTTAGTGTTGATTCAGTAAGTCATGCTTTGCCAATTGTCAAAAAAAGTTTATCAAAGAACATCATTTCTCTTCCAGATCTCCATTCTAACCATTCTCGCGGGTGCATTCCGTCTTCCTATCTATGTCACGAGTCAGCCCCAACTTCGTAACGAATTCCGGGACTATTTTAAGAAGATCATTGTCAAGGACGACCTAAAGGAAGAAATGAGCTCTGATTCCTCGAACACCCCCTACGCCCCCATGCTGGTGCGAATCACGGAGTTGTTGTTGTCCTATCCGAGTAATAAGACCAAGTGTTCGTCTAATCTCAACAAAACAAAATACTTTGACGATGACACTTTGTCGGAATCTGAAGATGCCGAAGCGGAAATTGAAGTAATTGTCAATGAGGATGATGGGGGTTCTGTTTGCACTCGGCCAGTTGATGAGCTCAGTGATGCCTTTAGTCCGAATGACCTCCACAATGGCTTCGGAAACCCGAACGGCGGTTTTGTATTCAAACAAGATGGCCGTGAAGTGTTCCTCTAGCAGACTACAGTACCCACATTATGTGATAATTGAGAAAAAGTTGTACGCTTTCAGCAGTTGTATTATTCGGGCATTTTCCCGCATACAAAAGTCCATTAAACTTTGTACGTGTACTTTTTTACACAGATTTTTGTATAATAGTTTTCTTTTATATACAGTATGCCAAAGAGTAAAAAGTTGCAAATTTGTTTGTCAAAAATAATAATAATATTTTTTGCTCAAATGGTCCCAATGTTGTCCAAATTGTGTTGTCAATAAAGATGATTTCGAAGTTCGAACTTGAACTTTACACTATGCGATGAATCACGCACGGCATTTCAGTACTCGAAAGACGCATAAACAAGATACTTAGTTCGGGTGATTCAGAACCCTTGGCCAATTGTCACCACTAAACATTCATCCACAGAGTTGCAATTGTTTCACCTTCCCCTGCTCAGCGAACGATTACACATCAGTCGCCATTTTTGCATGTCCCCCACCTAGTAGTGTAACACCTGTACTAATGTATGTATTTTGTCGAAAATGTAGTCGAGGGTGGATGTTCCGGACATGCCTAATCCGCATATGAACCATTTCTTTTCGTATTTCCTGTACCCTTGCAATGTTGTAAAGTGAAATCATTTTCGCGTGATGAAGTTGCTCTTTTCGAAAACCAAAATGCCAAAAAAGATACTGTTCTTTCTTACTTTTTGTGGAATGGAATTTGGATCGGAAGAAAAGAACAGAAAAGTATTTCCAAAGTCAATCTGTCTCACAATAATAGTATTCATTCATTTGGATTTATTAAAATACTCTTAGTATTTGTAGGTTGTTTTTGGTTGTTTTAGGGGATGAGTAACGCAAACCGATAAGGAAACCCCATTGGTTTCAGTTTTTTGACGCATTCCTTTCGCATTCGTTTGGTTTTTGCATTTTTTGATGCGATTTCGATGCTATTATGCATTTTTGTAAATAACCACAATCCAAGCTTATTTCTTTGCATTACGTTATCCTACGCAATAGGAACAGTTGATCCTATGGAATCGCATAGGTTTGGATGACTCTTGCGATGCCATAAATCAGCTTTTTGCGGATTGTTTCCAGACGATTGAAGGAGATTTCCGCAGTCTGCAATCCTTGTTTTTCAAAACAATCGTCATCATCAAGAAACAGGAAATATTTCATGGGAGGTTTAAAATTTTGTGGGAAAATGTTACAAAACACACAATACTACCCTTGATGTAAAGATTATAGGTGCACTTAAACCGGATATAAGTCAACAAGGGGTTCCACTTATGTTACAATACAAAAGCAAAAGCAGTTGAACTAAACGCATTACTGCTAAAAAGATTGTACTTTCAACAGTATAATGCACTGATAAAAGTGGTTAGTTTTAAACTAGACTTTATTCTACACATCATTATTATATTTTTAAGCGTGTTTTTGTATCTTTGCCAGATTTGCATCATTTATTTATCCGATAAATCCGTTTACAATTTACGAGAAAAACAGTACCATGGTGAAAAGTAAATGTACAACGAATTCGCAATCCCAGCGCAATTTTTCCGTTTGCGTGCGCTGCGGAACAATGCCTTGGCAAGGCGCGTCAAAGAGATATCAACGGGGACAATTGTGGGCAACGTTTGTGTTTTGCGCTGATGTGCGATCCGACCTGACACTTTTCGACGCACACGGCGTTCGCCTCTGTTTGACGCGCGCGTACTCCCGCAACTCGAGCAAGCGGAAAAATTGCGCTGGGATTGCGAATTCGGTGTACATTTTCTTTTCACCATGGTATGTCAGCAATGGCGCGTTCACAATTGCTTACATTAGACAGTTGGCTGTCAGCAACGGTATGCTGTTAACCGATTGTAGTTATAAAACCTATTTATGACTATCTTCACGTCACAGAAGTTTATGGGTAGTAGACTATAGTCTAATGTAAGCAAGCACGTGGCATCGCTTGCATAGTTTGCAGTGCTTGTTGAATTGTATACCTATCCATGGTTGCCAAACAACAAAAATAGCTAGGTTTATCGCTCGCTCGGGTTTAAAACGGGTACGGCTTAAGTTTTATAATTTGTGATGCAGCCAGTGGTTTTAGTTTTCTTAAACCTACTGGTAATAATACCCGAAAACCGCGTGCTAAGTGATGTCAATTTACGGATAGATTAGCAACTGTTTATGCAGCCGGTTTAGTTTTCGTAAAATTTGAAACTTAAAAACTAAATTTACCACAACAGCACACAGTACTAATATTCCCGGAAAGTTTTATAGTTTCAAACCTTTATGCTTTGCATAATAATAAGCATGCGGGCATGGCATATCTGATTCCGCGTAAAAAAGTTTTCAGAACAAAAACTGTAGTCCCCCACTGCTTACAATTAATATGGTATTTGATAAACAGTGCCGTAAAAGGTTGCACAACAAGCGTAAAAAGCTGTAAAAGTGCGAGGGACAGATGTTATGCAGCGCGGTGGCCTACTGTATGCACCGTGCCGTTTGCTTGGAACTAACTAACTGTAAAATTGAAGCATGACATCACAAGTTGTAAAATTTGTTTTGCATAATCAGAAATGGCATTATAAATCAGTAATGAGTAGTTTGAACGGTTAATCCGAAGCGAGCTGTACGGTAGCTCAGTCAACACTTGGCAACTATGACTGTTTTGGGTGCTTAAAGTATATACTTGCTTACAAAAAGTACCAATAATCCCTGTCTGATCGCGTTATTAAAAGTGACTAGCGTTAGTCATGATAATACCGCGGGTGTTTGTGGTGACGCTTTTCCGGGAATTGATAAGGGTGATTGTTTCAATATGTTTTTAATTAATTGTTTATTTTCCACTTTCACTGTTACGGGAAACATCGGTGATCCATTAGAGTAGACTTTTAGACAAAATAGTCTTAAATTTTTGTAGTTTTTGTTACAACCAACTTCTTGTGGCGAAAATTGAAAAGAAGCGACACGGGTTCGGTTAGTTCCCATCAATTATGCTTACATTAGATGTTTGCTCATTATAATCAAACGACGGTCCACTAGGCTGTGTTATCCATCAGTTTATTGGGGCTTCGAATTTCAACGAAAAACGTCGCCAGTGATTCAATGCTTTGCAATCGCTATCAAATTGGTGGTAGCAGTGGTGAACCAGATTGAAAAGTGCTCCTCTGGAATGTAATGCGTTTCAATTAAAAGTGCAACAGATGAAAAACAATTTGAGAATTTTACACTTTCAAATGTGGACTACGGACTGTGCTTTGCTTTGCACATAACATATAACAGATCTTGTTTGTTCACAATTTGGGTGTTTCTTTGGTTTGACATTTCCCAAGTTTAAGAATCAACTTATTTATTGCCCTGCCGTGTCTTTTGACGTAATCAGTTCAGTGCAAACATGAAACACTGGAGACACCGGTGATGGGTGATGATCATTGTTTTGACCGTTCAGAGTTTACGATCGGGGGACCCCTCTTTTTACGATGACTTGATGAGTAAAAAGAGTAGTGTAACGTAGTATTTCAAATGAATGCGATGCTAATTTTTTCAAACAGGTTTAATATTTTGTAGTTTCAAACGGTTTCAACCAGCTTTTTGTCGTCATGTTTTTCTAAAACCCCCTTTTCTTTTCTTTGTTTTGTCATTAGCGAAAAAAGCCAGTGGGACTGAAACCAAAAAGATTGACTCAACTACACTTTTTTGAAACACGTATGACAATCAACACTGTAAACTCGCAACAAACAATGGGATGACAATGATCACAAGGAAACCGATTGATACGTATACGCTCATCGTAGCTACAATAGTCACGCTTCAAACCATTATGCCATTATTCGGTAGGTCTGTATGTGTATTACATCTGCATTTTGTCATCCTAATAGTCGTTATTCTTAGCTCTTATTCCCCTTCAAAAAAGCTGCATTTAAACTTTGCAAACTACATTTATAAATTAATGTCGCTTTCTAAATGTTTCCACTGAAAAGTGTATGCATCACTTTTCACTCCGATATAGGAGGGCATCCTTTAAATGTTTATTCCGTGACATTCTAAACAAGAATTATCTCATCAATGCAAAGGTCAAAACTGACTCTTTTTATTCATTTTGTGAATCAACCAAACAAATGTTTAAACTAATGAACTAATCTGTTTACAACTTTACAGTTTTTGATACTACGATGATATTTGAGTTTAATTTCCTTGTGTACAAATTACATGCAAATATGGGGTACTGTAGGGAAGGGAAAATGATTACTGTTGAAGCGTCGTCGCTGCCAATGATGCACACTGCAGTGCGTTGGTTGTGTTGTGTGCGCAATGGCAATTGTTTGAAGCCTACATGGTTGTTAATTGCGAATGCGAATGCAGTCGTGGGTAATAAGTGCATACTGTAGTTAGTTCGCCTCGCCTCCGATGCATGGTTTGATGACTCTTCAAAATATACCGAAAATGGCCCGAAAACAAGTGTGTCCCAGTGTGACATAATTACAGGTTTAAACTGTTATCGTTTTTCGTGGGTTAGTTTAAGTTTCGTTTTCGCAAAATATGGAGGTTCAAACCTAACAAGTGGATTAAAATGTTTATATTTTTCAATTCAAATCATAATTAGAAATTACCTTTTTATGGTTTATTTATTATTTAACTATGCCGTGCCTGCGCCAGTTTGCCTGCCAATTTTCCATGGTGTCATTTTCGAGTCTGCAAGCATCGTCATTTCCTTGGCTTTTCACAGTGTTCCCAGTGTTACAGATGTACATACAGATGCATTCTGTATTCTGTTAACCCAGCTGAAGGTGAGGGTACCCAAGGCTTTGATAGTGTTGATAGTAAGAAAAGTAAATTAACCTCGGTGCAAAATAATGAAAAAAGCACATATGCAATGCCACCCTCGCCATGAATCGAAACGAAACCAAAACGTAAAAAAATAATTGTTTGTCTCGACTGACTGAAATGAAAACAAAATAACGAGGCCTGAAGCCGAAGGGCGATCAGAGGCGTGCAAGTCTGCATATTTGGTGCAATTCTGCTCCATTGTTGGCAGGAGGGGGGGCTTCTCTCTCCTACGCATGTTTAAATTATGCGTAAAACAAACAATAGGCATGTTTAAATTATGCGTAAAACAAACAATAGAATGGATTTTTGTGTGACTGTTTTGAATGTGTGTAATAACGCGTTTCTTTTGGTTTCGTATTGTTTGTAAAAGAAATATATAAGTGTGCTTCGTATCTGGTCTATGTTTTGTAGAAACAAAATGGTACCGGCACTGCAGTTTAGTTCTTAAGTCATAAACGACATGAATTGTAGCACTTTTTACAAATAATAGTTCGAATTATGGGAAACATTATGCCCTAACAAGCAATTTTCAAAGAATTTTCAACATTAGGCATAATTTAACATACAATATTGCATAACAGTGCATCATACCGTATCCCGTGCTTCGGAGTTTCGTCATGTCCATCGTATTTCAAAGTCGGAATGACCCCTGCCAGCTGTAATCCATTTACCCGCATAGTCGTAGCCATGGCCATGGTCCACGCGCCATGGCACATCGTACGCGTCATGTTTGTATGTTTCCAGTTTCATCACAACAAACCTAGACAAATTTCAAGTTTTATTTTACTTAAGCCTTGCCCAAAATACCCCAAGGCTTGCGCCAATGATACGTCTGACGTCAAGCACGTGTATTTTTGCGTACTTACGTTTGAGGATGCGTCGTCCCCCGGAAAACTCCTTCGTCAATGCTCTCTGCTTTATTACCCCTAAGGGCATGTTGTACTACTCCCCCCTTGTTGAAATTTGATAGCGCCTTTGAAACGTAAACGCATTTTGTGGTGGTGTGTCGTCATTGTCTTTTTGCTGCTTTGAAGGCCAAGAAGGAACAGCCTCTTCAAAGTGGATGAATGAATGGAGCCAAATCCCCCCTTTTTTCAATCCCATTTCCGCCATGGCATGCCATTACCCTATTGATACGAATACACGACGTACTACTACTTACGCCACCTCAAGGACAACGTGATGGAGTAAATAATGCTTGCCGGGAGGAAGCTCTTCCTCCTTTCCGTGGACCTCGCTACAACCCTCGTAAAACTACAAACAAACAAAACAATATAATGGCATGTATTGCCTGCGTGCAAACAGAGACACCGACAAGCAACACAGAACGTGTGTTTGTTCGAATTGAAATTTAGTCAAATGAGTGCATTGATGTCATTGGACCTGGTGGGACATTTTTACTACATGGTTGCGCGTGTTAAGCGGATTAGGAAATGAAGCGTGCCATCATTACCCCTCTAGGGCTCAGAGAACCGTCGACCACTTATGTCATTACACTAATTACCAACATTGTACACGGGTGTTTAATACATTGTCTTATCCCAATCCACGTCAAAACAACTTACAGTCATATGAGTTAAGAAGAAATTTTATATTATGATCTACATGTGATTTTGTGGTTATTTAGTACCAAGTAATACCGATGTTTTTACCCCTCCTCAATGGACAGCAGCAGCTTTGCATCCTTTTTCTGTATTTTTGTTTAACATTCGACTTGAGACTTGACTTTGTAAGAGATTGGCACAGATTGCTGTGCAGTGAGTTATCTCTAAAGCGCCTTTCGCGGGTTAGCTGAACTCTGTACAATGGAAACTGTAGCAGGAGAAGGGCTGGTTTACCCAGAGTTACAGAGTTTAAGGGCTGACGTACTATTTGGTTTCAGTCTTATCAGTCTTGGCAACCGCCAACAACTACCATAATTTGAAATTAGAGGGGCCCTAGGGGGGATCAGACCGTTCTGAGCTCGGGATAAGCCGAAACAACGGTTAGTACAGAGGTGGTTGGGCTTTCACGGTCACTTAATTAAAATGTTACAAAAACACACTGAATTACACATGGTATGGACGCTAAACATGGATATAAACATTGGATATCATGTTTAGCGTCATTTGGCTTAGCATCTTCAAGATGACGGAAAGAGGGCATCCTGAAGATGCTGGAAAGTTCGTAGTCTGGAGTCTTGGGGTGCTGGGCATAAAGATTGAAATAAAAAGGTCAATGGGGGGAAGCTAGGCGAGACAATGTACCCAAAAAGTTAGTTTTACTAAGCCTATAAGCTGAAAACCAAAAACCGTAGGAACCATTTAGGCTTCATTCATCAAATTTTGTAAGCCCTGTTCTGTTTTTACAGTCCAAAATTGCAAATAACACATGTGGGATCATTCAACATTGATACTCAAGTGTTTTACACAACTCACTTCAGCCATTTCAGTAAATGGTCATTCATTTCACCTTTCAATTCACATTTCAGCGCCTGAGGGGGTCGGGTACGTTTTGCAATGACCGAGGGACACTCTCACATACTTTGTTGCTGGTTTCAATCGAAAAAAACTGACTCTCCTTTTTTCGGTATGGTCCGCAGTATAAAACAGTTTGTGTATACAGGGCCGCCATTATCAACTGAACTCACCCTTCTCGTAACGGCTACTCGTGGGTCCCACCGGACAGGACCCCGGCCGGCGCCACCTGACCATCCATCCATTCACCGTTGCAAACCAACCTCGTGTGGCGTCACACAACCCATTCTGTGTTTGTTTTCGGAGGGTTGGATCCATCCACTCAGCTGAGTTTTGCCTCCCTTTTTGAAACGGGACTACACGATAGATAGCTTTTTGAAATCTTTCAAGACTGATCGCGACTTTTTTGACCGGTTTTAAGATGTCTTTGACCGCAGTTTGAACCTCCCGGTTCACTTATCTCTCTCCTTTTAACTCTGCTCTATTTGGGTTAGCTTTAGCTTTACTCAAAATTCAAAATTAGTCTCCTTTACAATTTAAATTTGTAGTGCCCTTTGTGCATGTTTAATTGTAACAGGAAGCATGCTCATGCCCATGCCCGAACACGAACGACATCATGGCCAAATTTAATACATACCTGCCTGCTAACCGGAGGAAACTAAAATACTAAATACTAAAATAAAACACAAATTTTAAGGGCACCTATAATGCTATAATTTAACTTTCTTGAAAATGCGTGTTTATTTTAAGATTAAAGTGTAACAAGTACTTCTTAGTAGGTGGGATAAGCCCCGGAGGCTCTTTATTTTCACGTATTGTTTCAACTATTAGGCCCGCCGAGTGCGTCATCATGAACTGTGTGGCAAACATTTTTGCGCGGCTGCGGCTCCAAGGGGTGCCGTTACAAAAAAATAAGACGTATACGGTTCAGAAATAGATGACTGGCCTGGTCGCAGTTATGTCGTAGCATTCTCGATGCATTTTTAATCTTTTCTTTAAAGAAAAGGTCGTCGTTACTGTGGTGTACAGGTGGCACATCGCCTGAAGGGCCTGAAGGGGGGACTGACCCTTCGGACAGTCCCGCTGGTAATAAGTAATATGTTACGTATGGCCAAAATTAGTCCTTGATATTTACCTCATAGTCGGTGGTGTTCCTTATTTGCATACTTTATGGACGGGCACAGGTGATTTACCACCTTGACGGCTGTCACGACCGCCGCAAGGACAGCAACGGATTTATGCGCGCCTTGCAATGCCCTCATTTGCTTACGTAATCTTAATGGGGAGCTCGTATTTATAGCTTATACGAACCATTATGGCATACGGCAGCAACTGGAGGGGGGTCTTTTTGAACGTTCTTTACCACACTGATCAAGTTTTAAACGGCTTTTAGTTAAAGAACTTTTTGTTGCACAGGGTTTATGGCAATGGCATTGCCACTAGCGACTGGGGAGAAGAAAATATTATTTGTTTTGTTGTCTTCTTCTCAGATGACTACAGAAGGATAGGCGGATGACGACGATGAGGCAATTCTGTGGAAGTTTCAATTGCTCTTGCTCCTCCCTTCTTTTGTAGGGGTGAAAAGAAGCTCCACTCTCGAGAGCGGTGAACTATAAAAGAAGCCCGCAAAACATTTCATGATGCCATAGCTCCCTTCCTGTCTTTGCTGCGCCACAATACCCTGAAACAGAGGCAATTGTGGCACACACTTTGGATACGGTAGTCGACCAAAGACTTCCAAACATACATGAATTTCAACCCAACTCAACCTCGAATTCGAATTCCATTGTTGTCTTTGTGTTGCGTGATGACTTTTGAATTGTATTCCATAGTCCACCTCCCAAAGTGCCATGGCACTCCGAATCTAATCGGAATGGAATTCGTCACTTTTAAATCCTTTTTGACTTTAACAACTTTTTCTCAGGTTGTTGTTGTTACCCGACATCCGTCAAGCGCCCATTGTTCGGGAATGTCCTGCCATGCCATGGCACGCACTAAAAAGCACAATGTTTACCCCCTGTAATCAGAAATCATGGAAAACAGTGCCATGCTCCGGTAACCTACAAATTATGCACTTTGGGGGCATAGCGCCAGGCCGACCAGACTCCCACGGCTATAAAGATTATGACACATTTTTTTTCCTTTCATTTCTTTGTTGCTAATTGCGAGGGTGGGGATAAAATTGTATAGACGGTGAAAAAGCGCAATTTGTATCAATGTTCTTTTCAATTGGGGAACATACTATGATGAATACGGTAATTTCTGAGTAATTCCGAACAAAAATCAAACTCGGAACTGGAAGTTTCTGAATAGTCTCTTGCTTTTATTTAGCCTTTTTCAATGGCGACTAGTCTCTAGTATTTTCTTATATCATATAAGTTTGTTATACTTTTAGTTCATTAAAATAGGCTGGGGTACTGTAATTTAAACCAAAAGTTACCCCAAAATGTTAAGAAACCAAAGGGGTTGGATATATGTTTCATAATCTCTGTCTATGACAAAAACAAGTCATATATTAGGTGTCTGCAATAGTTCGTGCCACCAATCGTGAACTTTTTTTTAAAACTTTTTCTGTGAAAACCCCTCAGTTTCTGGTCGTGCTGTAGATGGTTCTAAACATCTTCTAGTGCAATGGCATCAGGATAGACCCCTAATTTGCGGCTCAAATCGTGATCTACGAAAAAAGGACCGCACCATACTAGGTCTTGGTTTCATCGCTCCGGGAGCGCTCAAAACACTTCCTATTGATTTTAATTGATTCTAAAAGTAAATAGTCTTCTCAAGAAACCAGATGATCCCTTTGGCAGCGAGAGAAGAGCTCATCTGCAGTTTTTACAAAGTGCCGCTTCGTGGGGTGTCTTTGTGAGCAAAAATATGAAGATGTAAGCACGCTAGCGCTCTAGTCAAACGTGGCAAAAATAAGTTAAGGTATAGTCTATACCATCTGTGAATGGCATCAGAAACGGCTTAAATCAAACAAGGTTACGTGGTTTCAAAAAAACGGCACGAACTATTGCAGACACCTAATATTAATTCGCGAATTTCACCCCCGCGTGTAAGTTAAAAAAAAAGTGTGTAAGAAGCCCGGAGGGGATGGATGGGGCGGGCCCCTTCGGGCGTGGTCCGGGGCGTTGGCTTTGGTGTTCATGGTGGTGGAGCGAAGCGAAAAGACAGCAAAAGAGACGAGCGGTGCTCTGATGTGAACCAGCGCAACCATGGGGGGAGCCCCCGTCGGCCTCCGGGGCTGTTGGGATAGATGGTGATAGCTATGAATGCAAAGTTTTTTCTTCTTTGAAGAGCCTGGTGATCATATCATTGATACATGTGGGGCGGGATAGCGGTTTTATATGTATCCCATCAGTGCTACCAGGCGCGTCCGCTAGCGATAACCACCATTGCGGTGGCGAGCGACATGGCTTCCCTATTTGATTGCTTTGATTGATAAATTTTTATGCTGGTGATACACGTTTTTTTTATTCTAACAACTAACTTATGCGATCGCGTGCTATATCGCCCCATATCCCAACTTATGCCATCACCTTTCAGCCTAACTTGAATCCCAACAATGAGTTGTCGACATAACTTTGCGAGCTGTTCATCAGATATGCCATCGACTTCAACCGTCGAACAAGCATCACCTTCATCAACCCAATCCACCATGGAATCCTCAAAAATCACTTCCACAGTACCCTCCAGACACACCGTACCCTCGATCACCAGGAAGTCCCTCCCATCCTGCAGAAACGCCACATCCAGCATGATGCCACCCAAATTCAGTGCAAACTTCCTTCTCCTTATCGCATTAAGCTCTTTGTTAATCTCATCGACCTGTGCACTTCCTATTGCCTCCCAAAGTGCTAGCAATTATGCCATGACCTTCGAAACGGTACCCCTAATGGATGCCGATGGTGCGGTCGTGCCGCCCGTCTTCACAGCAGTTCCTGTACGTCATACCCCCCGACGGACGCTCCGCAGAATACTAAGGTTAGTTGTTTCGCCTTCGCCTATTTTGGAGACACTTGCAACTATTTCGGTCTCACCACACTTGGTATTTGTTTTTTGTTTTGGTGTACCTAGAAATTTCCTTGATCACGTTCTTATTTCGTTGATCTTTTATCGACTGCACTTTTTTTCTTATTTCATTTTTTTCAATCGGTCGGTGCGCAAAAGATATTCAAAAAACAGAAGCGTTGGTCGCCATCCCTGTTTTCCGTGATCACCACCCGCAAAACATAATTCCAACAACGTGGTGTGATAAACCGCGCCTTTTGCTTTTTTGTTGGGGGGCTTTTGTCCACGTTTTTCTTTTGCATTTTTTCACGCTACAATTTACACGGGAAACACATGGCGCCCTTGCATGTTGCATGTATCTGCCCAGGGGCTGCACGACAAATTTCAACTACAACAACCTCTCGGTACATGTGCTCTTTGTCTTTTGCAAAGTTACCCCAGTGCTCTTTGTTCTTTGTATATTATTATCACTGGACATGTTTATGTTCTTTAAACTATTACCAATTCATTGTATTGTATTCGATGTAGTTTATACTATCGGAATTCGGAGGCATATGGTTAGGAACAAAGAACAAGAAACAGTTGTTTCTTTTCGGTTTCTAAAGATTTCTAATCACCTTTAAAAAAGTGTGTCTAGCCCTGGCCCCTTGGCGACATGCCAGACACTACAGTACGCCCAAACATTAGAGAATGACGTGTCCTTCTGCGATGGAATGTTGTTAGCGTGGTCAAAGTTGTAACAGTTGGCGCTTTGTAAGTATGAATCCGAGTCACATCACAGCACAGCGCATCCGGAATGACTAATTCAGCAAACACTTTACTTTTTGGATCACATTTCATTTCTCATTTTGATCTGCGTGACCGGGCACTCGGGTCCTCGGGCATCAGCCCAAGCCAAGGCGTCAATGAACTGCCTACTTTTTTTCACGTTTCATTACATTGGTTATTCTTACAGTGAGGGGGCAAGGACACCTGCCCTCTGACTAACTAAGTATACATGTGTTCTATTAAGATCAGGAGTAGTTCTACGATTCTTAGAATGGGGTTGATGACTGTGTAATGTAGTTTTTGAAAACTTTGAACGAACGAGTACGTGAAAAGTGAGTGAGTAAGCGAAAGGGAATTCCGAACTTTGTTCGTTTTCATCAGCTGAGTTGAGCGATCACGGATTTCCATCATTTGGCAACATTCACTCACTTAAAACTCGTGGAACGTGTGACGGTCCATCAGCAGTGTTCAATTTTCACTGGATTCAAGTTTTTGTTCACTTAACAAGAAGCATAGCTGGTTTGCAATGCGGCAACACCCACACAGTAATGCATGAATAACGATGATTCGCAGAGTTCGCAGGAGGGGAATCAGCGAACGCCGACGCCGATTTTCGCATGTTTCGCTTATATCACCAACCGGTTATGGTTTGCTAGATTGCTCTGGGGTAGGTAGGGTAATTATTGTCTTTGCTCCAAAGCCTGTCTTGTCTTCCGCATACCGCAGACTTCCCTACAGTGCTTGTGCAAACTAACACAATGCATTTCATTGCATCCCCTGAGGTGTGGTCTGACTTGACTCCAGGTAACGGGGGAAATACTAGTATATAGAATAATCAACAAAAGTAAAGTATACTAGTTCCGGTTTTACTCTGTCTGCACTTCTTTTTTTAGTCGGGACAGTGTCAACAAAACCCTTCTTCTATTCTAGCTAGATAGATACATACCCCCTTCGCGCAACCCCCTCTGGCAGTGGAACCACTTTTCCAATGTCTGGAACGAGCTGCCTGCACTGTCTTGTCATGTCAAGGTGGTCTGAACGCATGTATGTTTAATTTGCGGGGATTGGAAGCACTTTAGGCCTCAAGGGCAGTGATGACAATAAGCGCTGCGGCGGTTGCAAGGGATCAAGTATTCATTCTGTCTGGGGCCTCTGGGGACCTGGGGGCTAACCATAAAAGTTGTCGGGAAATTCCATCTCTCTTATCTGGGCACAAAGAGTACGTTTATGATGACCGTTGACAAGGAAGCGCATTTCATTGAAATGTGCACATGTTGTTTTCTTGTTTCACTTAACTGTAGTAAACTTTCAATCAACACATTGTTGACAAGCATGTGCACTTAATGAAATAATCAAGCAAACTATAATGTCATCCATTTTACAGAACCGTCAAACGTGAAATTGCCGAACGCGAAGAACAAGAGCAAGCCATCTTCGTAGCATCGACAACGCCCATCCCCACGAGCACGACGCCGAATCGGTTTCCCCGTGATTACCCACCCCGCATCTGCTACTTTTCACCCATCCAATGCATCTACACCCGAGACTAAATATATCTCACCACCAACACCAACTATCAACATGGTATCAACCAACTAACAGCCCAACTCCGCCAAAAAACGTCACAATAGTTCATCTCCGCTAGAAATTAAAATGTAAAGTAGCAATATGCCTAACCCTCTCCAAGATGCTTTCACGTCACACGGTATCAATCTATCTATCTTCTACCCCGTGCCATTGTGGTACTAGGCTATTAGCATACAAACCGTTTTTCTCCTTTTTTTTATACAATCGCCTTTTTTGCTGTTTTTCAGCAGATTATGAGGGTTCTTTGCTTTATTTTGTACGTACTTTCTTTGTTCATCGCTGCATTAACTTTAATATCACATGTTTTTTTTTTCCTAAACCATTCCATAATCACACCTAAACCATGCTTCCATGAATTTTGTTGTCAAAAGTTGACCAAAAATCAATCAATCAACCAGTTCCAAGTTCCAAACCAAAAATGCCCTAGAGCTTTACATTTGTCCGACCCCGTCACTTTCTTTAAAAAAGATCGATCTCGGCCTTGACTGTGCTCAAAAACTGTGAAATTATCATAGCACTCGTAATATTGTAACTTTTTTGTTGTCCATTAAGATGGGCTTTCGTATCTCATATCATAGGCGCAAGTATTTCACTGAATGTTTTTATTGTTTTTGCAAAGTTTAATAAAGAGAAGAATATTATTTGTGGTTTTACAAGGTTTGCATTGCAAGGGTTACGAAATCAAAGTTTTTCAAAAGGTGGTTCCTTGAGTTGTGCCATTCTTGCGTCATAGTGAAAAGAAACATGATTGCATCCACTTTTTTATGATCAAATTATTAAAAACAGTCATTGTGTGAATAATCACAACCCAAATAGCACCCCTCTTTTGTCTAATATGTATCACTTCAATGTCCATCCTACAAAGCCCCCCACTCTCGAATGCGTCAATTTGCTCTGCAATTTTTGCAGCCGGAAGCTGGAAGCTTGTTTGAAGATAAATTTGAACAAGAGCGTCCCTCGCCACCCCCATTCAGGCTTCAAGGGGGTTGGAAGGAGATATTTCCAGAACAAATAAAATGCAAACTATGCGTCTACAAGGAAGACGTCATCAGCGCCGGAGCCTAGGGGCCAAGGGCCACCTCATCTCTCGAGATCAATGACCCGCCCTCACAATCACATTTACTACCCGGTGACGGAATGATTTAGTGCCGGCCTGCTACGCGTGTAACGTAACTTTACTTGGGACAATAAAATGACGTACTTTTGGCTTCCTGAAAATACATAGAGGAGGAAGGATAATGTTTTTATTGCCTGGGAATGAGCAACGGTGGAATTGCGAGGGGGTCGGGATGCAATGTATCGAAATTTTGGGGGTTTTGGATGAATGAAATTAGCAAAACAGATTCAAATGTAAATTTTTGCATGAAAAAGGTAGTTCAAAGTGAATTGTATGTAACACAAACAAAGCAAAACCCAAAAATGAATGCCGTTTTCATCCTACTACTGATCAAAGTCGTGAATGGCCTGTTTCTTGGTGTGTTTCATCTTACTTTTTCGTTGAGCTTACAGACAATCTTACAGTACATCCGAAATACTGGAACTATGACCCAAAGCCTTGGAATGACACCCTCCTTTGCATAACTGGTGAACAGCAATCACCGATCAACATTGTGTCCAACTATACAGTTCCGCTACCCAGTAATCTGCAAATTCCGCAATTTTACAATTCTAAAACCATGGGTTTGGTAACTGTTTGGAATAATGGCCGCACTGGTTTGTTTGACGGTATTTGCGCCGTGAAATTGCATAGCAATGGCAAGATTTCAGTGCAAATTCAAGGCTTTGAACAATGGCGCCACAAAGATCGACCTTTTATGGTTGATGAAACCGGACAGAAATTCCTTCTTTTTCGGATTCATTTGCATTGGTCATATGAAAACAAAACGTTACATAATGCCAGTGAACATTCAATCAATGACAAAAAACATCACGGCGAAATCCATCTGGCTTATCGTTTCGACGATGACGATATGGACCTCGGTGAAGCGCTTCAAAGTGGAAACGTTCGAATGGTAGCCGTATTTTTCGATGTACATGCGTGGGTTGCTCATAAGACATACGTTCTTACTAACTTGGATTATGCTCTGACACATATAGAGAAATACGGTAAGCACGTTGACATTTTTTAAGTTTAGAGCAAAAAATTAATAAATTATAGACAGTCAGGCCCTTGATGTCCCTTTCGCCGTGGATCCTATTTTGACTACGGTAAAAGACGGCATGTACATCTACAATGGATCATTGACGACTCCCAATTGCATGGAAAACATTCGTTGGTACGTTATGAAAGCGCCGGTTGCTATTGCCCCATATCAGGTTAGCATTCTCTGTTTGATAGTAATTTCATGGTTTGGTTTTAGATTGAATCCCTTCACAAAGTTGCTGACCGAGATAAAGTGTTTGCCATCCCGAATACGCGATCGATTCAAGCCCACAATAAGAGACGAATCTATGACGTGAAGGCTTCAAAAGTCAATTAGCCTTGAAAAGTTGTACTGTTTTGACATTCGTTTCAGTTACTTGTCTGGTAAAGTTATGTTTATACGATTCAACCTTCATAACACTTGAACGCAAATGCCAAAATGCCAGCTGTGCCCCGTTTCATCAATGATAACTGATACATGACTGACTGATGTCCACGCACTCTCATGAGAGTGTAACAATGCACACCGTCAAATTCGTACCCATCCTTATCAACAGACTCCGCTGTTTTCGCAGCATTAGCAGCCATTATCATTCTCTTGTAGAAAAAAACGATGCTTAGCTCTTTGATAGTCAGTCCCTTCAAAAGAGAACATACATGAAAAGCGGAACTTACCTTCTTTACGAGGCGGAAACAAAAAGGCGCACCCACACCTACAAGCATCGATATTGATGGCTAATGAAAACTGCAGTTTGAAAAAGGACCATCAATATCCGTATTCAATTTGTTTAAAAACACTAAAATAAAGCTTTGATATTCATTTTCAGGTTTCACACGACCTAGATATGTCCCAGCTCTGCAAGTATGGCATGAACCGTCAATTAAAACAAGATGAAGTACCGGTTGAGTTTGTCGAGGGGCGAGAATTTCATTCCATTGAAGTAGGTTTGACTTAGCATTACAGTGGTTACTGTTATTTTTTCAGATTGGCAAAGACAAATTTAGCGGGATCAACCTTCGCATCGATCCACAAGGGCATATTTTATACTGGGAATTGAAAAACAACGTAAGCCTAACTCCCTTTGAAATTTTCATTGAAACTGTCAGCTTACAGTCAAGTGCCTTGTACTATCTATATTTCGATGAAATCATTGACGCTCGAATTCCAACAATCAAACATCCTCGAGTAGACGGTTACAATGCAATGGATATTGTTGTCAACAAGGACTACACGCATTTCGAATATTTTACTTTTACGCATAGTAAACTGGCAAGTACAACCTTCAATAACAACATAAAATATATAAAAAGCTTTTAGGACGTCGTCCAATCATGGTCAAACTTTATTTTTGCCTGGGCCACAAAGCAACGTCAAACGTACCGCAATGTGCTTCATTATATAAAAAAGTTTGCGACGCCGTTAGTCTGGGCCCAAAACAAAGATCAAGTTGTCCATAAGTAAGGATTAGTCATACCCAATGATATCATCCCGTTATGAAAATGTGATTACAGCGCATATACACAATCGATCCAACATGAAAACCACATCAATGAAAAACTTATCAAAGAATTGCTATTACTGAATATAAAGGCCTCCCAGAAGGCGTTAACGGATGAGGATGCGCTTCAAATTTATAACAAAACTGTTGGGCGCCGAGCTGACTTGGAGTCATTGTATAAGCGAACGTAAGTTGTCACTTTTTGCGCAAAATGACAGCTCGGAGATAATGTTCAAGTATATTTCAGAGCAAAGACAAAAGATGCCATAACTGTAGATGCGTTTGAAAAGTTTCTAAACCGTAGCCAAAGGGATCCGAGACTAAACGAGGTAACCTTATATGGCATAAATATCGATGAAAGGTGGATTTTAGGAATGGTATCCCCCAAAAACGCAATCACAAACCAGGAAACTGATTCATAATCTCGAAGGCCGTGGTAAATAACCAAAAATTAACTATTTCATTCGTATTAATGTTTTTCTTTTCCAGAATCTGACACCCTAAGCTATGACGGATTTTGTAAATACATCATGTCGGACATGAACAGTGACGTGGATACGGCGGAGGCGAAGCTAAAACAGGAAAACATGGGCCATCCGATCTCTCATTACTATATTAACAGTTCACATAACAGTTATTTAATCGGTATTTGTTAAAAAAGCGTCACTTGTCACATGTCACATGGGACACGATTTCATCTTTGTTTTGTTTTGCAGGGAATCAGATCATTGCCGCGAAAGCTTTTCCAAATACCGTTCCAGAATGTGAGACAAACACTGAGATGTATCACCAAATCCTTCTTTCGGGATGCCGATGCATTGAGCTGGATGTTTGGGAGACAAGCTCAGGTCCCGTGATCACGCATGGGCCGATTGCGTTGCAGAAGATTAATGTTGTGCCATTGGAGGTGGGTAACTTTGCTTTTCGCATATTTTATGACTAACTACATAGTTGAAATGTTTCCAGGAAGTCTGCCATGCCATCGAGGAATCCGCCTTTAAAACCTCCGATTATCCCGTGGTCCTTTCCATTGAGAACCATTGCGGCCCGGAGCAACAGAAGATAATGGCACACTTATTTAAAAAGATATTTGGAGATTTGTTGCAGATTGAGGAATTACCCGATTATCCCGTCTGTTTTCCAATGTTCATTCAACCCGTGCAAAATATGACCTTTGTCAAAACGGTGTAATATGTGTATGTTTCAGCTGTGCAATACGAAAGGTTATTTACCACCTCCATGTGCGTTGAAGCGAAAAATTTTAATCAAAGGGTCAAAGGGCAAGTTTGGTGGTCCGAAGTTCACTGAACGCACCTTAATTTCGTCTAAGCGGATTGTGGAAACGGTTGGCAAGTTAAAGACAACCAGCACTGCAATGTTAAAACTGGATGAAGGGAGTAGGTGAAACCGGCATCATTCAATCAGATGGGTCGGGATTAACGGAGACATTTGCAGGAATTATGATGAATGAGAGTGGGGAATCGCCGGATCGAAGTGTTGAACTGAATTTGAGCGTATGTTGGACATTTTTGTAATGTAAGATCGACCTTAAGTTTAGAAACAACATCGAGAAGAGTTTCGAGCATTGAACAAAGCAAACAGCTTTGAGACGGAATCAATTTTGAGGGATTTAATCAACTACTTCCAAACAACGCCCAAAATGCGAGATGGTAAAAAAATATCCAACTTTTTTCGGCATAAAAAGTAACAAGTTGCAGATGACCCCTTCTTCTGGATGCACTCCGGCTCGGAAACCAAAATTGTCGACAAAATCTACAAATGCTCGACAAAACTTATCCATCACACAGTGAGACATGTTTTACGGGTTTATCCCGACTTGGATCGCATTTGTTCGACGAATTTCATCCCAATCGTGCGTTGTTTCCTTCATTTTTAACTTTTTACAACTGTTTTTCCCTTTTTTAGTACTTCTGGACAGCCGGCTGTCAAATGATAGCTCTTAACTTTCAAAAGAACGGCTTACCCATGCAAATGAATGACACCCTATTCGAGGAAAATGGCCGCTCAGGATACGTGCTGAAAGACGATTGCCTTCGATATGAGACCAGTAAAGTCAGCATCTATGACACGACCCTTGGCGTGGCTAACCGCGTCGAAATTTCAATCATTAGTGGACAATTCTTATCATTGTTGACCCAAGGAAATAAGGATGCGATGAATCCCCGGTCATCGACGCGAGACAAGCAGGCTTTGCTCAAAACACAAGTTTTGGTCGAATTGTACGATCTTCCGAAGGATACCATTAGAGAACATCAAACGACGGCATTTGCAACCGAATCTGGTAAAATGACATATTACTCGAATAATACTTTTGTTTTCCCGAAAGTGATCAAGCCCCGACATGCCATGCTGCATTTTCGGGTGTTGGACGGGGACAAAAAGGAAATCGGACAACGATTCATCGGTGTACATTTGCTTCGGCAAGGCTATCGGCAGATCATTCTTCGCAACCGGTGCAATCGCCCGATGGGTCCGGCAAGCTTGTTTGTGAACTGTAATGTGTCTATTTATACTCCTGAATGTCAGGCGGAGGTCAGGAAGCAGCTGATGGATCCACTGTCATCGATGATTAAACAGCGAGGTGGGTTAAATCTTACGGAAATAAATGTATTTACTATGTTCCGACTTTTAAGAAGAAGTATTGGCACTCATGGATCCCCTTAGAAAAATGTCATCTTCAAATGTTTGACACTTTGTTGAATCATGTCATGCTTGTTTATCAAAAGGATCACAATAAAATCACTCAAAAGTTGGTCTTATTGATTCACGGGACAACGTTAAAATTGTAATTTATTTTTTTACGTAGTCTAAGAATGCAAAGAGAGAGAGATGTTCTGGCGTGAAAATCATGGAATCGAAGCGTTGCTGTTTTCAGTAACGCCTTTCCGGGAACGTGATTCAATAACGAAAGTACAAGTTATTTGCAATCTTCCCCATTGTTCCGTTTATTTGGAAATTAATCAGTGAAAACAAGCAAGATTGCAAACAGCTAGCTGCAACACTTCTGGAAAAGCATAATTAAAAATATCAATGTTTCGATTCCATGTTTCCTGCACCGGAAAAAAGCTTCAGCGGTTGGTTCCATATAAACAACGGTTGCAACTATCGCATTGTAAACCCAATTAAACAAACCCCATCAAGTTTGTTCCAACAACGAAGTATGAAGATAATTTGGCTGTGTCTTCTGGTCATTACGACCACGGTCGCTCAAGGAAACGATGTTCCAACCACTATGACTCCTAATGCTGTGACGCTGGATACTAAGCCGCATGCCTTGACCTCATCCGAGTTTTCCGTTCATCGAGAGAAGCGGTTCATTCGTAACTGCTTCTACGTGCTTGGACAACGTTTGTGCGTTGGCGCTGACATAAACTAACGTAAACTACTGCAATATGAAACTGTTCTTAAATAAACCTGGCAAACGAGTTTTTATGCGACGTGGTACTTCAATATTTAATTAACATCGCAAATTAATGTGATTCTATTGTAGTTTTGAATTGAAACAAGATGTGCTAGTTTGTAAGACAAGATGATGCACATCGTCGAATGCATCATTGAGCTATTAGATACACTGAGAAGTTAATCAGCTGTTGAGCGATGGCGACAGAAATCTTTCAAAAGTTCTTTAGACATTATTACCGAATGTGTATTATTTGTTTTTTAATGTCACATACACAAAAGACTCTTTTTACCTTTTTACATCAGTCTTCGTTTCCGTTATCACCAAAAGGAACACCTCTCATCGGGATTCATGTTTGACTGTGGAGAACATTGGAACGCTTCACTGAATTCTTTCATGTTTTGAACCACCTTTTTTATACGCAGATTACTCGGAGAATGAGGATCATCAGCGTCCCTTTCTTTCATATCACAATAATTATGAAAACAAAATTATAAATATTTTATAAATTTACTTTTGACAAATAATTTAACTTACATTTGCCATCACGAGAAAAAACATTTGATCGATCGTAGCCCGTTCAAATCCTGGCATTGCCGGTTCTGGCACGTCAAAAGTACTCGCAAGCTTCTTATACGCTTCATAAGCAATTAGCATGCCAACGTTGTCAGCGATGTTTTCGCCCACAGTCAGGGTTCCATCGATTCCTTCTTTGTCGTACTGATCCTTATAACATTGGGCCTTTTTATCGAACTCTCGAGAAGTAGCATCAGACCACCAGTCCCGCATGATGCCATGTTCATCATACTTACGTCCCAAAGGGTCATAACCATGTGAAATTTCATGCCCGAGGAACATACCAATTGCAGCATAGTTGACGTAGTTAGGTACGTCTGGATGAAACGGCCCAATCGTCAAAATTGCAAGGGTAATAGTGATCACATTTGTTTCTGGCGTATACCAGGCTTCAAGTTGGAAAGGAGACCATTCATTGAGATTCATCATTTGGTTTACTTTTTTTAGTTTTTGAACAATGGTTGATTGACGCACACGAACAGCAATGTCGATGAAGCTTTCGGTCACGTCAGGGGGAGGCTGTAAGTATAATAGAAAAATAACATATGCCACTTTGTCAAAATACTTACAAAATTGTATACTTTGTTCAAGTACGTTTCATCATACAAATTATCCTGATACCCAATGGCGGATTTCATGAGGGCTAACTTTTTCAATGCGGTACTGCGTGTGGAACTGTCCAACCAGACAGAATTGGTAATCTTTTCATGTAACACCTCAGACAAGAATTTGATCATCTCTTTGACCTAAAATACAAAGTGCAAAAGCAAGTCATGATATAGTTCTATTACCTTTGGCACAATAGCGTCGATGTCATAATACTTTTCGGCATAGATTTGAATGGCGGGGTAAGCAAATTCATTTCGCACGGTTTGTAAACATCTATCACTACGCTCGCGGGAATCTTCGAGTGCATACCCAAGAAGATGCGAAGCGACAATACTCATCGCATAGTTGGCGAACATACGTTTGTCACTAGCCAATTCATGAATCACTTTGAAATACCATGGACGGCCTATCAATACAATCGTGGCATCGGATACTGGAACAATTTCATGAAGAAGTCGACGAATGTATTTGTCGATTGTAAACTGAAAAAAGGCATGTCACTCATTAAAAGTGACATTAATTGAAAACATACATTAGTCATGGTTCTTGCAAGGTTCCCCAGGGAATCAACATTAACATCAAGTTCACGAGTCATAAATAATTGTTCAAGAAGTGGCAGGCGTTTGGCTTCAATATTTGTTAGAAATGCATCAATTTCATCTAAAGAAGATTCATCAGCGCCCAGGAAAAGTGCGGCATTCCGTATAGTATCCCGTGAAGGAAAGTCGGCAAACATAGCGGGTTGAACACCGATCGAATTGATTGATGGATCATATTTGTTGCCTGGAGGTGGTGCAATGTCAAAGCCGATCAGCACCTCGAGATTATACTTTCGGTGAATATCGGCAACGTACTCCTCCCACGATGACTGGAATTCCGTCCATGAGGGGTCTAGGAGAGGCCAGCCACCTAGTTCATTGATCAATGACAAAATAGTGGACTTCACAATCGATGGATCCGCCGGTTGCGCGATGCACTTTTGATAATAAAGCTTGGTCTGCGCGTGCAATGGCTTGTCATCGGGAGATATTGGTGCTGCCAAAAGTTGTTGAAGCTGTTTTCCAATTCTTTTTTTCTTCGGAAAGGTTCGATATTTGTAGTTACCACAAGCGTAGGTACGAAAGTCATCACACGGGCGAACCTATAATATGTTTAAAAAAAATATCCAGGCAATGGGCAAGCATATAATCACCTTTTCATCTTGATTGAGCATATATTTTCCCGAAAACATTGTACATGGTTTGTTGGTGCAAACACGATTACCAAAGGCTTTAGCGTCCGGATGATAGACACTTTCGTAAACGTCAGCGACGCCGATTTCCGTTCTCAACAAAATTACAAAACATAAAATTGGCCAGAGTTTCATCGCGATTCTCACGGCATTGGATGCCATCGAAACAAACTGCGACGGCTTTTAATGTTCAATGAGGGTTTGTTGTGCTTGATCAATGTTTAATTCAAATTTCAGTGTATTGTAATTTTTAAAAATTCTTTATTTTTATCAAAATTGTATCATAAGGGCCATGTAAAACATGCATGTCAGGGTTATTAGCCACGAGAAGCCGAGTCAGCCTTACGTGCAATACTGCCAAGTGTTGCCTCATCGACAAAGTAGTACGTTTTTGGTTTGTCGAAACCGTTAAAGTTGCTAGCGGCGACCGATGTGTAGGCACCCATGTCGGGATAGTACAGCCAATCACCCTCGTAGAGTCGCGGCATAACCGTCGATTCTTCCACCTGATCCAGGCCGTCACAGGTTGGACCCCAGACACAAACGGGAAAACGTGGCTCTTCCGCGTCATGCTCGGCCAATGGCATCCCCCGAGGTTGATAGTGATCAAACAACTTGCAGTTGAATGAACCATAAACCCCATCGTTCATGTAGTACATGTAGCCGTCGGAGTTGACATCATCGACTTGAAAATGATCACAGTTTTACTAAAATAAATTATAAAGTGATGTATACTACCTTTTTCGGTGATCCGGCTTGCGGGCACCTTGACACTGGCAATGACATTAGCCGTGACTGATACCGCTGCACACGCAAAGAACCTGCCAGGCTCGGCGATGACCTCAACATCGGGACAACGATCAAGGGGAAAGAGTTCCTCGAGCGCGGGATTGATAACAGCAGCACAGGCGTCAAGGCTAATGTGAGCGGTGTCAACGCCGGGAAACCCGCCACCAATGTCGAGAAGGGTCATTGGAAGCCCGAGACTAATGCCCAGATCAAATAAGCTACGAGCATACTCGAGTGCCGTGCGGAAGGTTGCCGGCTCATTGCAACCGCTACCGACGTGGAAGGAGATGCCAATGACGTTCATGCCTAACTCTGCCGCCTTGTGAAGCAAGACCGGGGCAACCGTTTCGGGATCGCATCCGAACTTGATCCCCAGGACGCATTGTGCCGTTGGGTCACTGACACTGATACGCAAGATGAGGCTGAAGATTATTGTTGTCTTACTATTTACTTTGAATTAAACCAACCTCGGATCAGCATGGTTTTGTTTGATCTTCATCAACTCTTCCACGTTGTCGAACGTCATCCGTTTAACGCCTGCAGCCTCGGCATGCGCAATGAATCCACGTGTTTTGCATGGATTTGCGTAGATGATCTTTTTCGGCCCGACCAGCCCAATGACTTTTTCGATTTCGGCCTTGCTCGCACAATCAAAACCAATGTCAAGATCCGCCAACGTCCTCAGCAACACTTTATCATCGTTGCACTTGACGGCATAATGAGGAGCCACCCTTGGCATTGTTTGTTGCCATTGCATGACTTTGGCCATGATCGTACCCACGTTCATCACAACGAAGGGATCATCATTGCCGTTGACCGTTTTAGCGGCGGCAATCGCCGTTGCGACGGTTTTGTTGTCGATGGCATCGCGACAGACGGCGACTTTCGTGCCAGCGATGATTTCGTAGTAGTCGACGACGGTGTTGAAAGTCATTTTCGATGGAATGGGATCAGCTTAGTGAATGTTATCACCAAGGAGGCTTCGGACGGTTATCGTTGTTCAAGCACGGCCTTCGCGTGCCGACGGCGACAGTGAGGCTTCGCAGGGACGGGATTTTGGGCGACAAGAGCGTGCTGTCGACCAGACGGGAGGATAATACCCGAAGCAGCAAGTGGACAGTGACCTTGCGCGGGTAGATTCTGTGAAAGGAGAAGAAGGTGCAAGTCTTCTGAAAAGTGAATATACCAAATTAAAACACAAGTACAAAGTGCAATGTGATTAAGCTGTCCCTACAACTTTACGCGCCCCCAACCAAACTTGGACCATTACGGTTGATGTAACTGAATGCTCTATCATCACTCCTGCTTCAAATCAAGGTACGCATCTTCGAGAAAAGGCGGTACTGCGATACTTGTTGATAAGGGAAAGCAGTGAAACACCGTTTTTGGGCTCTTTTTTGAGGTCATGGAAGTCGTATTTCCTCAACTTTGACAGTTAGGAACAAGCTGTACATCAAGTGGAGCAGGGAGTTCCTACATTTTTTCCCTATTTGACCGGTGTCATAAAAGCTAAAAGTAACGCATTATCAGTAAGTTGTAGACAGGAGATAATGCTCATCTTTGTATGATGGATCTAAGATCTTAAAGGTCAGGACTGTAATTTGACGGGTGTGTATTTAGTTTAGCTTTTTGGGAAACCGAGGAAAAACTCCTGATCAGGGCTGCACATTTGCCCCTCTTCGCCCGGCGATTTGCCAGCGTCCCTTTTTTGCAAGGCTGCGCACACCTGTTTTTTCCAATCGAGAGTACAAAATAAGCTGGGTTCTTTTGTGCGCGCCCGGCGAAAAAAAGGTTTGCCCAGCAAATGTGCAGCCCTGCTCCTGATGCACACGGAAGCTGTCACGTGAATTCAAATGTTTCAAAATTGGAAGAATTGAGTCGATTGATAAGACTTGTACGCACTTTTCGGAAACTACAAATGGCTTGTTAAAGTGATGCTGGTCAGTTGTTTACTGTTATCATTTTTGATCGATTAATCAACATCAATGCCTTCTTCAAATGATCAAATATTGTTTTTTACGTTTTATTTACTATCATTGTTGGACAACAGACAAATAAAGCCGTTTAGTAGTGACATTTCAAACGCATTACAGAGATCACAAAATAGAAACACAATGGGATAACCAAGATAAGCATCATAACACAGCCCTCAAAGCTGTGGTGACATCACACAATTTCAAAATAGAAAACATCAGTCATATTTGACAAATCTAATTACAAGTGTTGATAACATCATTTCTGTCCTTTAGAGTTTTTTTGAGACAGGCATAAAATACATAAATAAAATGTTTAAAAAAGCTATGTAAACCTTAATCGTGCTGATATTGATTACCATTTGCTGCCATTGGACAATGCTTGGGTGATCCATTTGTCGAAACTGGACTTTTTTCTTGAATGTTCAAACTTGAAAAATTAAGTCCACCGGTCACTGAATTCCGAGTGATCGATTTCCGTTTGCCTTGAGCTACGTAGCCTCCGCGCATACTGTCGACCAAAAAGCTGATCAGGGCGAGCCAGGCTTTCGGGGCTTCACGCTTTCCGCGGATGGCATCGACGCGGGAAAAGGCTTCGGTCAAACATGCTCCGAGGTCGTCCCAGACGGAAACGGCATTGCCGCCACAGAGGGTTACATGGGCTTCACCGATTTGAATACAACGATCTTGGACGGCTTTCGATGGGGAATACATTTCAGAAACGGCAAAATCAACGAGATCATTGATGGCACGGACGTGTTCCTTCATATCGCAACATTTGCCGGACTTTGATGTGGAGAAGCTTTCGACAATACTCATTTTTTGAAAGAGTTCCCGAGCTTTGGCATTTCTTTGGGAAAGGAGACTGAACACGTTGTTAAAGACAGTGTTGCGCATTTTGGGCCAAGATTGTTGGATTATCAGGATTTGGTAACTGAAATGGCACAAATAAGTTTGCATTAACAAGTTGTGTAAACCAACCTGCTCAATTTCAACTGTTCCACCAATGTGAGCCCAAAATCACCAGTTTCACCGAAATGAATCGCCGCCCGGGACACCCTTCGGGAATTCATCATGTCCTCCTTGCTCGCGAGGGACAACTTGGCCGTACGACTCATACGTCGCCCGGCAGGTAGGCCGGAATCCTCGCCGACGGACAGCCGTCTCCCGCCACCGAGACCGTGTCGAGAAGGGCTGCTCACGGCGATCGACGCTTTGCGTCGGAAGTCGTGGCCGCCCGGACTACGAAGGGCAAAATCGTAGCTATGGCGCGGAGTATTGCACGATGATCGGGCCTGGAATGAGTTTGGGGTTGTTAAACATTGAATAGATATGTTTCACGGCATTTATTGACTTTATCAGAACCCATCTATGCACTATGTATTGTGCCACAACCGGCAAAGCCCGGGCACATCGGTAAAATGCATTTTGAGGCAAAAGACCCCATTGTAATTCAATATATTGCCCAAAAGCGACTATAAACCGCCCCAGTTCACAAAAACAACAACAATATCGAGTGTAAAGGTTGGTCTATGTACTATGCCAAGGAAAAAGTCAACTAGAAGACTGACAGCTCATGAATGTAGTCAAAGGGAAATACATTCCGACTTTCTTTAGTGAATAGTAAATTAAATGGAAGAACGAAAGTGCCAAATGTATTGACAGCATTGAGCTTCCAACTTTATTGGGGGACATAAAAACCGTATCGGAAGTCGGAAAAGACGGATCTTCATTAGATTAATGCATGCACTCCTGATAGATTGCGTGATAAAACAAGTTTGAAACAAACAAATCGCCATTTATAGCCAGTGGAAGTTGAAAACAACTAAAATGTCGTCACAGTTCACGAAATCAGGATTCTACACATTTATGACAAAAATGATAAAAGTAAACACGGTTTAGAAAAGCATTAAGACAGAGTCTGGGAGAACTTCACAACTTGATTACCCAGTCAAAAAATTTTTATTTCACGAATCGATAGGGTCATCTAAGAAAACGTGACCCTCTAAATATGAAGGTCTGAGGCCGCCTTCTAACCGAGTTATGATGCTTCAAAAATTTTCGTCGAAAAACGGAAACCCTCGTAAGTCCGTGCGTTTTCAACATAGAATTTTGAAAATTTGACTCTAGCGTCAACTTTTAACGCTGAATCCAATGGTGATAATCAAATTTTGATTACAGTAATCAAAATTTTTTTGAAATATGTAAATTTTTTGTTTCTGAGTGACGCCGTGAACCGAATGCTGAAAATGAATGTTTAGGGGTTGGGTATCATGAAAAAATTTTGCTCCAGTGGGGAGGCGTTGCCAAGCGTACCGTAATTTAGTCTTGAAAATGGCCGAAAAAAATTAAAGTCATCGAATCTTAAAACAAGTTGCATATTCGTAATCAGCGTAAAAAATAATGCCGAAATGAATGTTTTGTTTTATTACAGTAAGTTAATCAAATTTATTTGTTAATAATTTATTTAACACTGCGAGGGGTATGCACCGAGCCCGAGTGCGGCGTTCCTCCCTACGCCTCACGCGCACAGACCCGGGTTCGACACCGGCCTGCACGTTTTTCCCTTTTTCGCAATAAAATACTAATTTTTCATACAACTGCCATATAGAAACAAAACATTCGTTTTGGCACTATTTTTTACGCTGATTACAAATATGCAACTTGTTTTAAGATTCGATGACTTTAATTTTTTTCGGCCATTTTCAAGACTAAATTACGGTACGCTTGGCAACGCCTCCCCACTGGAGCAAAATTTTTTCATGATACCCAACCCCTAAACATTCATTTTCAGCATTCGGTTCACGGCGTCACTCAGAAACAAAAAATTTACATATTTCAAAAAAATTTTGATTACTGTAATCAAAATTTGATTATCACCATTGGATTCAGCGTTAAAAGTTGACGCTAGAGTCAAATTTTCAAAATTCTATGTTGAAAACGCACGGACTTACGAGGGTTTCCGTTTTTCGACGAAAATTTTTGAAGCATCATAACTCGGTTAGAAGGCGGCCTCAGACCTTCATATTTAGAGGGTCACGTTTTCTTAGATGACCCTATCGATTCGTGAAATAAAAATTTTTTGACTGGGTAATCGCCCCGTTGACGGCCAGGATTTTCTCCCAGACTCTGTCTTAATATCATCCCCGACGGCCTCGCCATCTTTGAAGTCAAGTCCGTTCTCTGTTTTTTGGTTTGGTTCAGAACGTCCTCCCCTGCTAGTATCCCGTCATCGGTTCATTCGGAACACCATGAAGCCCCCTCCGGCACCGATGTAGACATGCTTCAATGGGTCAGTGGCCCCGAGAACGAACGAATAACGCCTGGCGTTAAGGCAAACCACCGAAATGTCATGACATTGGCGGGGGATGGAGAGCGCAAGAAGCCTCAGGGCACTGACTTGGAAAGAAAGCAAGTAACGTCGGAGGAGGGGGGGAGGAGAAGGATGTCCAGATATAGTCAAAAACCATCTCAAAAAAAAGCGCAAAGAGGAATTCGTTATGAACACAGGGGGGACTTGCCTGCCGCCGATGGATGGCATCACATCTGATAAAACCCAGCGATACGTGGAAAAAAGCAGGGGAGGAGGGGGAAAAATGCCTGCAAATAGGGTAACTAGAAAGTGATGTGGGTGGGGGGAAAGTTGCGAAATTTTAGATTACGGATTGTCACGGAGGGTTTGGTTTGTTTGTAAACATATTGGAGAAGATTTTTACATACAATGATACAGTTTGCATTGAAAAAAGGATTCAAAAACAATCTATAGAAGAAGTAGAGCGTATGGGTTTATTTATAACCATACAGGCAACATCATTTTCTATTTTAAGGAAGCCTCCAAAACAGGCAGCTTGTCCTTTTAGTAGACACCGACGGGTAGAAACGAATGTAAAGACACAATCTTGACGTTTTCACTGAATGATGAATACACAGAACTAATACAAATACAAAAGCCGGCACTTTCAGCCCCCTTTTGTACGGTAATCTTTTGCTTTTCAAATTTGAATAGCCAACTGACCTGTCTCGGCGATAGTGCCAATTCAATGCTCATCCGACCATGAACATCCAAATCCATCGTTGAACCCATTGGCGATGTTAAGGAAGTCTTCGGGGATGGATCTTCCGATGATGGTGGCCTCGAGGATAGATGGCTTGACCCACACGAGGATCGTGATGCCTTTCGGGAGCCCTTTGAGCTGGATATGCTATTGTTGTGTGAGGGTGTTGACTTCCGCATGCACTGTGAGGAAATGTGGGATCCCGGTGGTGGAGCGATGGTCGAGGAGTGCTCGTTACCCATAAAGGATTGAAAACGGGATGAGAGGATGGTTTTGATGGACGACAGTTTGGCGGTTTTGGTTGAAAGGGGGGTTGAAACAAGTAAATTTAAAGTTTGAGTTCACTCTAGTCAACAAAATTAAATGAATGTTGTATTTTCGCATACAATTTTGTAGTTGCAAACCTGAAAAAAATGTGTAAACTACAATTCCAATCTCAAACACTTCCGCGACAACCCATCAAACACGATAAGAATGCCTAATGTGGCCCAAGACCCAAACTCAGCCATTTGTTCAATGCTTTGAACCCCTTTCCAGCTGACTGCACTTGCCCCCCACCAAAATACGCGCAAAAACAAACACAATATGTGGTAATTTTAACACTACCAAACATCTAATTTCACTTTTCCAAATATTGACAAAGCTCAAAGTGACTTTTGACAACACATTAGGAAAGCTATCCCCACCGCAAATGGGTCATTTGCCGAGCAAAATAAGCAAAAACTCCCGTTGTATTTACAAACCACAAAGCAAATGTGTTATTAGAGCACTTTTTTGCCACCAAGCGTTTTACGTTTTAAAACTGAACTGCAAAAGTGCCAAAACAGAACAGATTGAACATATGATAATGGAATAGTTGCATTCTTGGAGGATTTCAAGTTACGTCATGGCTAGGGGGAGAAAAGGCGGAAAAGAGTTGCAAAAGAGTGAAATTAGGTCAATCTTGGCATAAACAGATGTCCCTCCAACTTTTTTTGCAGAACTGAAAATGCACAAAATGATAAGGCAGTGAAAGCTGTTTTTCTCTTAGAATTTGAGGAAGTGTGGTTGAATTCAAGACTAGACCATTTTTAGATTTACAGTTAGTCATGCCCGAACCGGAACAACAAAGTTGATGGCTGAAAGGTCATGTAGACATGAGTACAATTATTTATCACATGGTTTAACAGTGCTTTGCTCGGGTCTGGTATGGTATGGGGTTAATTGTCGGGTGGCATGGGAGGGGTTTGACTTGACGGAAGTGCACGAAATGGCAGGGTCATGAGTTGATTTTTATGGCATGACAAAGTGACAAAAAGTGTATTTTTGATATAAATATGGCATTTTGATAAGTTTTTGAGCAAAAAAGTGCCACGAAGTTCGAGACTATGCAAGCCCATGAGCAACCCCGAACCAACCAAATGAGCCAACTACAGAAAACGGCAACTTATATCTTACTAATCAACATAGCAGATACAAAATTTATCAAGCATTAAAGAATAATGAGATATCTATTTATGTTTATGTTCGTTTACAGTCTGATTACCTTGAAAAGGAGGCAAATCGGTCAAACATCAGAAATCGTACATACGTTAAACCTTTGATGAGTCAAACGTCAGATGCCCAAACTTTTTGGCATCACTTTGTAACCTAGATATGCCTATCTGCATCTACAATACATATAAACGTATCCTTATGAATAACTAAGTTTAAAATGCTTTTTCCAAGAAGAAAAAAGTATGCCCTTCAAGCATTTGTCAACTTGATGGAATATCATACACTAAATTGCGTCCATCATAGGCTTTTGGGCCTTTGGGAGTTTGAAATGTAACAACAACATCATCCACGTCTTGAAAGACAGTGCATGCAGGATGCTGCCGATATGTGATTTGGTAATGGACGCCGAAAGTCGTTAAGGGGCAGCCCAATATGAGCTTGCTTTTCAAATTTTTAGAAAGCTCTTTCTGCTTTTTTATATAATCACGAAAAAAGAATGAATCCATGGATGTGAAGGGCTATTAACATGACCCTTGACTTTTAAAATTGATTCCACGACGCTGTGGCGGAAACGTTTTGCTTAAGGATAACCCTCTTGACTTTTTTGGCCTCTGACTCTGGCTTTGGCGTGGCTTCGGTTTTGATAGATTCAGACAAATCATGTCCCTGGAATGAGTTTGGTTTTTCTGTTTGTTGCATTAGGGGCAAAGGGGAAACCATTAGTGTTAAACTGGTGAATTATGATTGACTTACTATTTATATTGCTGATTTTGATGCGAAAAAGGCGAAGAACATTGTGAATTGGGTGAAAAAAAGTTCATTATAAATCAGAATGATGAATGTTTACATGATGGTTTCAAGAAATTGGTGGAAGGAGGATCAAACACGCAATTGATTGTTTTATTAGGGATAAAAATAGAAATTATGAGTGCCAGAAGACAAAATTCACGCTTATAAAAAGACATCGAATGTTGTTTGATATTGGAAGCACGGGTTTTTGCGCGCCAGTCAACGAAAACTGTCATTAAACATGCTTAAGGATGATTGATACAAAAAAAGAACCGTGAAGGAAGTTTATACGGAACAACTTTTCTCTTTTTTTACTTTCTATAATCTTTTTGGCACTATCAAACAAGAAGACAAAGAACAAAAAGTTTAAAATTCCTAGAAACAGTTGAAAAGTTAATCTGATATCATTAAGTGATTTCCCATCGTTCAAATAAGTTAAACGTTAAACGTCCCCCTTGTAGACCCATTTCCAGTCTTTCTTTCCCTGCAGGAAGACCCGCAAATGCCATGAAGCCTGCGTGTCGTGTCAAACGGGCAAACGTCTTCATCCAAATTGAATCAAACCTTGCTTGCACTGGCGCGAAACGAGAGGCGGGGAGAGAGGGAGACACTTTAGACCCCCCAAAACGGGCAACCAACGCTGATAAGGCAAAGAGGAAAAATGGCATTTCACGGGCTGGAAATGGCAGCCACGGATTGGCATATCAAATTTTAAAGCGAATTAGGATACCAGGGAATCTTTTTTTGGCTAGAAACAATGAGATTCTTGAGAAATCGGGGCCATTTTGATAGTGATGTTGCCCACATCAGGCACAAAGTTCAACGAAACCAACTCCCCTCCAATAGCATCACTGAATTATCAATCGCCGCCCAAAACCAACCCTCCCCCTTTACAGATTTGCCATTCTGACTTCTGTCGAGACCGCAAAAAACGGTTTGTGGAAACACATTTAACTTTCTTAAATGTCGCATTCCTTCCTTCTTTGCAACTTCTAAAATTCGTGCATTATGCAAAAGCAAGCCGTTACTGTTTGTTAAAAATTGATAGAACTTTACATTTTGGTGAATGAAAGTTTAAAATGTAACGTCTTTTCGCTGAAAATCAAATGCCTTCAATTTTGAGACGTGTGATGTGACTGCAAAAAAAGATGGCATAAACAAGCTTATGGCATGCTGATGCACTTGAAAGGAGACGAGTTAATGGCACTTTGGAGACTTTTGAAAGTTTAGTTCCTTCAACTTGAGTTGGACTCAGCCCGAAAATCCGGTTATGCCCTTCCGATATGATGCCACTTTAGAAACTCTGTCGGTAATGGCCTTTAAAAAAGTTAAATTTGATTTATGTTGTTTTTAAAAGTCACGGAAGTCTTCATAACAATGCCTATTTTGGTTATTTTGGTCAAAAGTGCGCTGCTGTGCCATAATAGACGGGAAAGGAACTAAATAGAAATATGCTTTAAATAGGGGTGGCTTAAGAAGGCTTGACTTGACACCGTGATGTCATCGTCGACGAAGCACTGTTTTGAAGAGAGTGCAAAGTGCTCCTAAGAGGGAAGAGCTAATAGAGACAGAGAACAGGGGCCACATTGCGTAGAAGGGATGACATTGGCATGTATATGGAAATAAGATGAAAATCTTGGATTTAAATGTCCTCCCGGCTAATGTGACTGTTAACATTGGCAGCCAACCCCGACATAGATCATGCATTATGTAGGCTGGGCTTTACCCCAATGGCACCCCATGCTGATACAAACTTAATAACAGCAGTAGAGACTGCAATGGAATCAGGCTTTAGTCGTTTTGCGCCCCATGCGCCCTTGCGCCCTGCGCCCAAAAGGGCGCATGCAGAGTGCGCCCCATGGTCGAACTGCGCCCCAAAGTGCGCCCCCTGGTCCGACTGCGCCCCAACTTGCGCCCGACTCGGTTTCGCCGTTCCACCGTTCGCACATGGCATCGCCATTGCACGGAAACCGCGTTCACACATGTTTGAGGCGTAACGCTGTTTGCCCGTTACTACGTGCTCAAGGCATAACGACGTTTGCCCGTTCGTACGTGCTCTGGACATTACAGCGTTTTGCCTATTAGCACTAACTTACGGCGTAACGGCGTTTCGTCTATTGAGGTCTGCTAGCGGCGTAACGGTGTTCTGCCCGTTCGCACGTACTAGCGGCGTTACAGCGTTTCGCCCGTTCGTGTCTGCTTACGGCATAACGGCGTTTCGCCTATTGAGGTCTGCTTGCGACGGAACGGTGTTCTGCCCGTTCGCACGCGCTCAGCACGTAACGGCGGTTTGCTGTTACTTCGTAAACACGTGCGAACGGCGAAACACCGTTACGCCGTGAGCAGACCTCAATGGGCAAAACGCCGTTACGCCGTAAGCAGACGCGAACGGGCAAACGTTGTAACGCCGCAAGTACGTGCGAACGGGCAGAACACTGTTACGCCGTGAGCAGACCTCAATGGGCGAAACACCGTTACGCCGTAAGCAGACGCGAACGGGCGAAACGCCGTTACTTGATAAACACGTGTCAATGCAGAAAACAGTGTTACGCCTGGAACATGTGTGAACGCGGTTTTCGTGCAATAGCGATGCCATGTGCGAACGGTGGAAACGCAGAACCGAGCCGGGCGCGAGTTGGGGCGCAGTCGGACCAGGGGGCGCACGCTTGGGCGCAGTCCGACCAGTGGGGCGCACTCTGGGGCGCAGGGCGCAGGGGCGCAAAACGACTAAAGCCATGGAATCAGGCATTCTCGGCCGCCGGCATTGTTTGGGGGGACCAAAAATAACCTTTTTTACTGTGGTCGGGAGTTCCGAAAATGTCGTAATCAAATAAATGTTTTCCGTGAAAAAATTCCAAAGCCACTGACCAGCTTGACGATTAATGGCACGACACTGGGAAGCTGTTCGCATTCGCCAGTGATATACAATTTTTCGGGGCCCATTCGACAGTCAAATTGATCACAGATGACGTTAGGCCCAGTTTTTGGACATTGAAAATCCGTCCGATTCACGGACATGCCATTTATAACCGCGGGATATTCCGAGACAAATAGGGTTGTACCGAGGTCGAGGTTGGCATAATGACGTTTCACTTTGCTCATGGTTCAAAAAACCTAGTATATCAGACGAGAAAAACCGTTTCTGAAGCGAACCCAATGCCAATGCCAATACCATTGTCAGCTGACCAGTTTATAGTCCAACGTTTGCAAACTTCAAAAATCGTAAACATTGGAACCACAGAAAAAACCATGCTGTGCACCTTGGCGATAATTATCGCTTTGCAAAAATTGTCAGTCGAAAAAAAAGGCGTTTAAAATAAGTGACAGAACACCCGGTCGGTGGCATTGGCTGACGAGCATGCAAACCATCAACTGTCAACTGACTACTGATGTGAGGGTATTACCCAGACAGTCAAGTCAAACTTTTCTTTGCACGCACTACCAAGTTCAAAAGCGGGCAGGCGGCCCCCGACGTCAAACATGGGCATTGAAACAAATTAAACGACGACTACTACCGTCTTCATGTCATTAACGAACGGCTATCAATTATGAATTCGCATTCGAATTCGGTTTTTGCTGTCTATGCTTTACATAGTTGGTGAGGATGTGCGCTTTGGAGGCGCATACCCTTGACGACAACAACTCCATGAATATATAAAAAGACAACGTAATAGTATAGCACTTGGGATTGGCATTGGTGCAAGATGAGTTTATACAGAATAACAACATCGAAACCGTTATGAAAAGATAGGAAAATAGTAGTTTTAGCCTAGTTAAAACAGGCGGAACAGGCTAAAATGACATTTTTGTAAGGGGTGTGAATGTTTTTAAGAATGATAACATCTGTCTACTTTGCGCAATTGACAGATGGTCACAACAATTCTCCATGTTTGGAGTTGTTGTTTATATTTAACTACACCTGTTCAGAGGGTTTGTGAATGTGGGAAACCCTAGAATAACTATATGATGCAGATTATAGATACTTGTTATTTTAGTACAATTGAAGGGTAAATTTAGACGTCAAATGCGTAGAAAATATGTTTTGTATTTAAAAAGTTTAAATCGGTTGCGGAAGTGGTGCGTAGGATGTCGTCGGACGGCAAATAATCGTCGTTATGGGTATGCACTGATGGCATGGTTTGAAAAGTGATAAAACTTTAAGGCAAATGCAAATTACCAACCCAGTCTATTGTAACTCCCATGCCAAATCGGGTTCCATCGAAACGACACAACCCTTTTGGTGCCGGTTTTTCCAGGGCATCGTTTTGGATGAGCCCTTGGCATTGGCATCGACATCGGCATTATGCTTCTGCCTGTGATCGTATCAGTATTCACCGCTATCATATTAGCCAACATTCGCCTCTGCCATGGCATCCAGGATGTAGCGAGATCAATGAACAACCATCACTTCCTGAATGCGCCCAACAAATCACTCGAGATGTACACGTTTAAAATTAAGAACACAGCTTCAAGCTTGAGATTCACTCTTCGGGATAAAGCAAACTGTATTGCTGATTTTGGGTTAGTCCACTTGCGAATTCATCTACACACCGTACACCTTTTTCATTTCAGAAAATCGTGTTTTTGCTACAAAGTACCCGATACACCCTTCAGAGGTAACGTGTGCCCTGGAGACATGCTTCATCTTTGCATGGATTGGAATACTGTCCGATTTTTTGATCGAGTTATTTTGCGAGCTTTGCCAGCAACAAATAGTATCAAACTGGATGGAGAAAACTACCTTTATCCACGTAATTTTTTTTGTTGTGAATTGCATCTTTTTATTAATATCAATAATTTAGTTTGGCAACGCAGCACTTTTGACATTAATTTGCAATGGGACCTGACAAAGCTTAACCCGAAAACATCGTGGTGGTACGACAAATTTCCTATTTCTGTCAAATATGACTACTCGGTATGGTTTTTGTTTGTCATGTCTTCATTATTTATGTCATATGCTTTAGCAGCACGCTCTAGTTGGTGAAAAAACAATATTTTTTCATCCGAGATCCAAAAGAGTTGACCCCTTAACTGCTGAGCAATTTTTCGAAATTGCGGTAGTGCACACAACTGATTCGTGTCGATTTTCAATGCAATTTGTAAGTTTGGATTGGGTGCGGCTTATCAGCATTGTTGACGGCACCCCTGGTTTCAGGAGCACATGGAAATCGTGAAAACGCCTCTATTTGCCGCCGAAAACGAATCCCCGACGACAACGTCGACAACTACAGAAATGCCAAAGGTTACGATACCCCACAGAAAGATTGAGAAACAAACAGAAGAGCCAGAGGAAGAGAAGGAAGAAGAAGACGAAGAGGTCCAAGTTGCCGACGCTGGAATGGCATTTGGAAGTCCGAAGTTTATGAAATTCGTGCTCACACCCTTGGTTGTGGTTCTTTTGGTTGTTTTGTTAGTTAGAACTTCATTTCATTGCAAGTGTTTGATGACAAATCCGCTTCCAGGGAAACATTGGTCTACGTGTCGACGATCTATTGCGCTTGGAAGCGATTTGTTTGTTTCTCGGATTTCGATGTGAATGGCAGTTCGTCTGGGCGAGTCTCGGCTGGAAAGGATGATCCTCCGGGCGCGGGGCAGCAAAACAGTAAAGAAGGCTTTAAAAACACGAAAGATTTGATGAAAAAGGCTAGAATGCCGAGCAAGGAAATGTTAAAGGATACGAGCAAACCGCCTGTAAGTTTGTTGATTGAATGGCATGGAATGGGATGGGATGGCGTCTTGCAGGAAGAAACGGGCGAAAAGTCGATCGAACAGAAGACAGCGGCACGGGACTTTGATAACTTTGGTAATTTGACGTCGGAAGAAACGAAGATGACGCAACAAGATACTGGTGTGAAAAAGAAGTTGCCACCACCACCTCCACCGCCACCTCCGCCCCCTCCGCCTCCGCCGCCACCACCTCCACCTCCGCCGCCTCCTCCACCGCCGCCGCCACCGCCTAAGAAAGAACCTCCACCACCAAAGGAGCCTCCGAAACCTCCGAAAGAAGCTCCAGCTCCGAAGCCTCAACCCCAAGAATCTGCCGGGGTCGTCGACTTGCATGCATCGAGTCAGCGTACCGAAAGGAAGTCCCAACAAACGACCGAAACAAAGGAACCCCCACAAACACAACTGGAACTCGTGCAGTCACGATCGAAGATGGGCACTGTGCCTCCTCGAAAGCGTGACGCAAAGACTCCCAATGGAACAGGGATGAGTCAAACCGGGGAAACGGGCGCTTCATGGACGAGGACAGGGGCTGAGGTATGTAGATACAACCCATGGCATGGTTTATCCATTGAAAAAAGTTAACCTTACAGCCCGGAGACAATACGATTGCCCGAGGACGACGCGCCAAACAGCTCCAAGGTGGACCGGGTAAATCTACCGCTGAAAGCGTCAATGATGGCACAGGGACGGAACTCGCGAATCGCGAGGATTCCACACAATCCATCAGTCCCCAACGAACGGCATCTGCCAATACGGAAATGGGACCCATGACGTCGAGGCAGCAGCAGCAACCCGAACCCGGGTTCTGGATAAGCCTGTGCAGTGGTGATACTGAATCACGGCAAGTTGATTGAATTCTTTCCAATTTTTGCTTTAATGTAGTGCCATTCGGTGTTTCAGACCCATGTTTTGGATCTTCTTCCGTTTCATGTGCGGTTTCTACCTTATCGCCCTTGTCATCGACATCCTCGTCGTGGTCCTTTTGGTTATGCTGGCGAATATGAAGAAAAAATAATTTTTGATTAATTACGCAAAACATTAATTAATTAATTGTGGTATCTCTGCGAATAAATCAGCCCATTTGTACCTGTTCCGCCCTCTGCGCAGCCTCCTTCCAAGTGCATCAAAGTTCTCATGTGTAAAGATGGAACCGAACGATTGGACACCCCAAAAAAACTGATTTAATCAACGTCAAGAGCAAAGGAGAAAAAGACCGTCAGTCAGTGTATGTACACATGCGTGCAATGTATTCAGTCTTGATGGCGGTTTTGAGCAATCACAATCACAATTGCGGGGGTCTCGCTTGCAATGCAATCCAATGCAACATCTAACCTTTGGTCAATTCGGCTGCGCCACGCCGCCTATCAAAAGCTGCTTAGTGCCCACCACCTGTCGCGACGGTCGGTGGGTGCAACCATCACATCCGACTTAAAAATACTGCAATTGCAATTGCACAAAACTCTATGCTTATTGTTTATGTTGGAGACAATTGTTATTGACATTTGGTCTTTTGACTGCCTGAAGGTGAACTCTGGTTAGCCGTTTTGGTTCGGGTTTAGTGCCTTTGTAGACTCATCGGCTAGGATTGCTTTCGTTTGTTTGGAATTTTTTGAAATGTCACTTGAAATTGAAATTGAAATTCAAATGGAATGTGTTCTGTTCACTACTATTTAAACCGCCTCTGTAACGCAACCAGACATTGTTTTGCATTCATATTTCCATAGACCATGGTCATGGCCATAGGCTCTTCGAAAGGTTGCCCAGCACCCCATAAAAGTGCACCTCTAAATTATGCGTCGCATAGGAACTATCAATGCGTTGCGCAAGGTCCTTTCTTTTATTACAGCCACGATAAGACCTATCGGTTCAGTCTTCATTCGATACGATTAATGATACCCCCAATGTAATACATCATTCATTCGTCGACCCTTTTTTTCCGGGGTAACTAACTTGGCCCGCGTCTTCATTGCCTATTTGATCTTTGTCCTGCGTATTGGTGGCCGATTACACTGTTGAACAGACATTCAATAGATCAAAAAAGTTTCTTTGTACTAATGTCTCATACTTTTAGTGAATCACTGTTTAGTTTTGTTATTTTCTCTTAGTTTTTAAATCGATTTGTTAATAGTCACAATCACATCATAAAAATCTCATTGTGTCAACATAATTGAGTCCAGCTGACTCAACAAGCGAAACGGAACACAAAAATTTCACCAAAATGGCCCCCAGACAGGTTACTCTGTCATTTTTATGAGTTCCCCACACAATGGCCCCCTATTTCAATATTTACGTTGCCCGTGTCGAAAAACTGCCCTATTCAATCCTCCATCTGACCTTTGCACATTGTCGATTTACCATTCTATGATCTATGATGGCCTGCCTGGCGATGATTTCAATCAGTCATCAATCAATTTTCTTTCAAAAACTATCTGAATGACCACAACGTAAAGAAGTTTACATAAGACGTTTTTGCGGTAGATGTAGATCTTCAAAGTTTGAACAACTTTAGTGCAATGTTTTTCGTAACCCTTGAGCTGCTGTCTGTTGTTTCATCGGTGAAATCTGTTCCAATCATGAATTTCAAGCCAGCCACGTGTTTGGTTTGATTCACTGTTGACAGGTGTTGTGTCGCAATTCGATGAGTCAAGTGTACTTATCCTATTCCTTGTCTTCCTCTTTTTTCTTTGTTTTGCACGTATGCCACTTGTTTTTGTAATTTGGTTGCTGGATCGCTGGACGGAGGGGCCTGGGAATTGGTGTTTTCGCATGCGGGTTGGCGAGGTTTTTTTCGATAGATGCTTGAACTTTGATTAAAACTATAGTTAACCGTTTTTTCGTGAAATGAAATATTTTTGATGCGCATCCGTGAATCAATTATGTTAAAAGTTTCAATACTTTCAGCTCGATTAGTTCAATCATGTCTCCCCATCCAGATACAACGGACGACACTGCCGAGGAATACAAGCCCTATGATGAGCGAGCCAAAAGCGAATGCATCTGGCACGAAAATGGCATTGAAGATCATTGGGGTCTGCACAAATTCTTGCCTTATTCGTAAGTTTGTAATGTATACCACCAACAACACAGTTGACCAAGGAAGTTTCAGACCTAAGGACAAGAAAATTCTTGACACCGTCCTCGAAGCCATTGGCGGCACGCCACTTGTCAAACTGAATCGAATTCCTCAAAGTTATGGCATTGAAGCTGATGTTTGTGAGTTTTTTACAAAGTTGAATTCCATCAAATAACTTGTATCTTTGCAGATGGAAAAGTCGAATTTTTCAATGCCGGCGGCTCCGTCAAAGACCGCATCGCCGTCCGGATGGTGGAACTTGCCGAGGCATCCGGCCGCCTGAAACCTGGCATGACCATCATTGAGCCCACATCGGGTAACACTGGCATTGGGCTCGCATTGGTCGCTGCCGTCAAGGGCTATAAATGCACGATTGTGTTGCCCGAGAAAATGTCCCAAGAAAAGATTGCCACTTTGAAGGCACTCGGTGCCGACATCGTTCGAACCCCCGATGATGCCCCTTACGACAGTGATGAATCCCACATCGGCAAAGCATTTGCCCTTCATGCCAAAGATCCGAAAAACACCGTCATCCTCGATCAGTACCTCAACTGTGGCAACCCCTTGACCCACTACGAATCCACTGCCGCCGAGATTGAAGTCGCTCTCGGCGGTGCTCCCGACATGATTGTCGCCGGTGTCGGCACAGGGGGCACCATTTCCGGCATTGCGAAACGGTTCAAACCGGCCGGAACCAAAATCATCGGGGTAGATCCCGAGGGTTCGGTCATCAGCGGTGGCAATAGCCATCATTTCGAAGTCGAGGGCATCGGATATGATTTCATCCCGACTGTGTTGGATATGGATTTGATCGACAAATGGGAAACTGTTCCCGACAAAGAAACATTCCCCATGGCTCGACGCATCAACCGGGAAGAAGGAATCCTGTCAGGAGGCAGTGCAGGTGCCAATTTGGTCGGAGCCATGCGGAATGCCAAGGAATTGAAGAAGGGCCAAAAGTGCGTGGTCATCCTTCCCGATGGTGTTCGAAACTATCTGACAAAGTTCTTGACTGATGATTGGATGATTCAGAAAGGCTTTGGAACGGCTGAGGATTACAAGACTGAGGCTATTACTGTTTCGAGGTGAGAAATGGTTAACTTTAGTCCCGTAATTGATAGCATTTTGCGACTTTAGCGAATCAAACAAGCAATCCATCTTTGACAACTACGATCCAGAAGCTCGTGGCACCTATGACTATCAACAGGGGCAGTTCACTCCAGGCGTTCCACGGGATTTCACTCCGCTTCGTTCATTGGTTTTGGACACGATTTTGGAAGCGATCGGACACACACCGATGGTTCGGTTGAATAAGTTGCCGAAGAGCTTTGGCGTTGAGTGTGAAGTTTGTGAGTTGCTCTAATTTTCACAAATTTCCAATTTTTGATTACCTTTTAAACTTCTAGTGGTCAAATGTGAATACTTTTCCGCTGGAGGCTCTATCAAGGACAGAATAGCCCTCAAAATGGTTCAACTTGCCGAAGCCACGGGTGCCCTTAAACCCGGTATGACCGTCATTGAACCAACCTCCGGCAATACTGGTCTCGGATTGGCCCTGATCTGTGCCGTCCGCGGTTACAAGTGTGTCATCGTGATGCCGAAGAAGATGTCCAAGGAAAAGGAAGTCGCCCTCAAGGCTCTCGGGGCCCAAATTGTTCGCACCGAAAACCATCACGCCTACAATGACCCTGAATCGCATATGGGTGTTGCGTTGCGCCTTCAAAAAGAGATTCCTGATTCCATCATTTTGGATCAATACCGCAATGATGGCAACCCGCTGGCTCATTATGAAAACACCGCGGAGGAGATCCTTTGGGCGACCGATGAAAAGCTAGACTATGTTGTCGTCGGCGCGGGCACGGGTGGCTCCGTCACGGGCATCGGCAAGAAAATCCGTGAACGTGTGCCGACCTGCGAAGTTGTCGGTGTCGATCCGGTCGGTTCCATCTTGGCTGACCCGTCAAATCGGAAAATATCGCCGTATGAGGTCGAAGGCACAGGATATGATTTCATTCCGGCAGCTCTGGATCGTAGCATTATCAACCAATGGGTCAAAACGACCGATGCCGACTCATTCCACACTGCTCGACGACTCATCCGAGAGGAAGGCATCCTCTGTGGTGGTTCGTCGGGGGCTAATGTTTGGGCTGCGCTTCAAGTCGCTAAGGGCTTACCGAAGGATAAGAGGGTTGTCGTCATCTTGCCTGACAGCATCCGAAATTACATGTAAGTTGAGAATTGCTTTAGACAAAAAGTAAAACTATCTTTTCAGGACCAAGTTCATTGACAATGAATGGATGAAAGCTAAAGGATTCCCGATCCCGCAATACTGAAGCTGTTTGAAAAATTTTTCAGTTTGATAAAAACAAAAAATTGTTGCTATTATTACGCTATTCTATCTTATGTTGGTTCATAAACTTTATTTTTGTTGATCAAAATTTTGTTAGAAAAAATATAAAGTTATAGTTTTATTAAAGTAATCCATGCAAGCAAGTTCAAACAGAGCTAATCATACAAAAAGGTATCACATAACTACAGTGCTACAACATTTACAGTAATCAGAATTCCCGTATCTTGTCCGAAAATCATTTCCGAATAAAACAAACTTCAAGCAAAAGGCACCCAGTGTCACAATAACGCTAATTATAAAACCAGAGTCACACAATAGCTCCATAAAAAGTTGCCTCTCGTTTCGCAGTAGATGTCTTTTGACAGTGATCGAGTTCATCATCCGAAGATTCTTCATCAAATAAGGATACATCTGACTCATCTGTGACACTTTCACATAGGTTTTCTTTACCATAAAATCGGTTTTGTTCGAATCGTGATTTCAGACAGAGCTCTTTGTACAGTGTGTGGATAGCGTAGAACAGCAGTAAGAATCCTGCCAAAATAATGATGATAGTTAGGGAAAAGAGCTGAAACGTGGCGGGATATGCGTCGGGTGGCTGAAAACTTAATCGTTAGATTGACTAATCTCAAAAACTCGCCGTAAACATACCATTGTAACAGCTAAATGAAAATCAGGTGTCTTTGTGACGGCATTTGGTGCCGCAGAACGAAACGGATCAAAAAGATTGTTTGTCATTGCTGAAATGGCACAATACACACTACTTGGTAGCACAGTTTAAAAATCGCGCCATGGAAAGTTCATTTTTTTACATAATCGCATTCAATATTCACGTGTCTCATGAATGTTGCAAAAGCTATCAATGGTTTGTCAAATTCATGAAAGTCCCCAAAAAGTGTCAAAACCACTTCAAAGAATAAACTTTAGCCCCGCAGTTTGAAAGTTTGAAGAGAAGTGCCAAGTTTGAAATGCAAATAACCGATAACCACGCAAAATGGATGCAGACGAACAGACGAAAAACATGGACGTTAGACTAGGTTGTCAATGGCAGTTATTAAAGAGCCATGCTTCAGAGGCCAGCCATTCAATTTTGGTTGTTTTTGGTGAAATGCAGTGATGTGAACGAACTAACAGCGTAAAATAAATACGAAAAAGCGTTAATTTGAAGAAAATTTACGCTTTGTATTTGTTTTTACGCTATCGAAGTCTTACTTATTTAGGCCAGCAATACGATATAGTAAACGTAAATAAAAGTGCGACATGATCACATCTGTCGGAAATTTATTTCCCCAAAACGGAACCATAAATATTCCCAAGATGACTGGGAGCTGTGTAGGGTTTCGTAAGCTTTTTGCTCAAAAATGAACGTAAAATTTTTATAAACACTACATTATGGACTCATTCAACAAAAGTGTAACCTTTATCGGAGGAGATTGATTGAAGCATGTCAAAGATGGCTGAATTTCATAGTCAAAAGCTTAAAGAGCTCGGTAATAATACGCCAAATGTTATTACCACTTTCATGAATAGGCGTTCCTACCTCGCAATTTTCAATACAATAACTCGTCGGAGCACGAGCAAACAATAAATGTCAAAATTTTCACGTTCATGTACACAAAAAAACCGAAAAGTACTTCCGCTATTTCACGCTTGAACGCAAGCCCCACCTTTTTGTCATCAAAAAACGCTTTATTGTTAGTGGATTCTAATTCGGCATGCCCTTTCGACGCACCTAACTAATTCGAATTCGGCGAATGATTGTTTCCCCAGTGTTTTGGATAGCCATTGTTAGCATACGGATTGACATGGTAAAACTTAAATGTTGCCCTTTTGGAATGAATGTGTGAAGACTGGCACGACAACGACAACGGCAGCGACACATCCCCTCCTTCATCTGGACTATGACTATGGCACTCCATGTGTCTGTAGTGGCAGTTTGTGAATCCGCGGGAGAAGGAGTGGGATAGGAGTCTTCCAAAAAAGTCGCGCCGAAGCACAAAGCGGAGTTGCTGTTTTTGTGCAGCGCAAGCGCAAAAATTGGTCTCACGAGACTACAGTTATGTCATTTGGAAAGCAACCACCACCATTTTGAAAAAAAAAAGGTTCAAATAGTCGGAGGGTAGTTATGTGGGTTGGATTCTGGGAAGGAGGAGTACGCTAACAGTAAGAATAAGAATCGCGCCGACCTAAATCCGGAAAGTCGGGAAGGATGAAGGCAACAATGTGGCTGGGAGGGAAACAGTTTGATTTTACATAAGCTTTCTAATGTGTGAAGCGCTAAACGACTTATGAGTGTTCGGCACGGCGATTTGCTTGAGGCACTGGAGGCTAGAAAACTTACTACACAAACACCATAGTTCAAAATTTTAAAATAAACCCGGGTGAAACTAAGCAAAAGCAAGCCCAACATGAGCGCCTTCAGTGTTTTCTACGATAAACTCAAAGTGACACTTTCATTTTTGTCTTTTCTCAAAATATCACTTCCGGCACTTCCGGTTTTTTTCTCGCTTGACACTTTTGGATTCTTGTCACTTAAGACAAGATTTAAAGTGCACAAAACTGGAGAAAAAAGTGTCCAGCTATACTTCTATGCACTCCCCACGACTAATATTATAGAACTCCCAGTTGGCATAACAAACATTGTTAAACATATCCGATCCGAATATACCCCAAAAATGTCGCCCTCCGCTTAAATAACATTACGCTTCACACAACCTTCGGGGGGATGAAGCATCCCAAAAATGGCTTGTCAAAGCCGGAAGTTTTATCCCGCACATACTCCCACCCCGTGGCCCCTTTTCACAGCCACCGATAATCGGTCTTTTTCATCGCCGTCGGCGACGTAAACCCCCCGCTACGTCTGGCGGTGTGCCTGGGCATCGGCCTCGGCCTCGGCGCCTACATTGTGTGACTCTTACGATTCGGGAAGACCATGTCCATGGCCGTCATCATCGTCACACTCGTACTAATGTGGGAGCTTCGACGGTCGTAATCGTGCCCTTGAGAGCCGTAAAGAATGACCATATCCGGGATTAGTTTCACTGCCAGTTTCACGATTGTCAGTGCCGAAACAGAACAATTAAAACGAAAAACCGAACGTCGTTATTGATATGAGAAAGTTCAACATGTATTTGGGCTAGGGTCGCCGGGCTGAATATGGCCATCTATAGGCATAAGGCCTTTTTGGCACGCAAATTCAATCAAAATCGAGGAGCGAAAATAGAAAATATTGTAGACGCAGGCAGTGTTGAACTGAATGTAATCCTTGGAGATTTGACTCGCCAGGCCAAAGTTGCATATGGATATTGTTAACCGGATAAACAAGAGGACCATCCATGTCTGGGAAAGAAGGGGATGAATTCCATCTTGAGAGTCGGGGAATTTGGTTAACATACATGAAAACAAGTTAGGGTTGCTCTTTGAACTGTCTCGGAGCAGGAGGGGCTCTGATTGATGGGGCTTTGCAGGCTTTGGCAAAGCTGCGTCAGAAGGAAAGAATAACACGGTGTTATCCCTATAGACAGAGATCTGTTCTCTAACTGTGGCTGTTGAATAGAACTATTACGCCATGCTTTTGACTTAGTTGATTTTGACCCATAACTGCGTTATTGCATTATGCTAAAACTTGTAATGTGGTAATGCCATTGGCCATTTGCATTGGGTTATAAAAATAATGTTGATCATTGAATTTCAGCATTGAAAGTGCAAATTCCATAAAAGATAACAACTTTTTTCTCCAAAACTAGTACATCCGTTTGTCATGCTGGCTGCAACATTACATTCACAGAAACATGGTGCCCTCAAAATGCCAACAAAGTGAACGCTACAAATGCCTCCGGAAGGTATGCAAATCACTGTCCTTCCGATGTGCCGTGGATGGATGAGATGCCTTTCCAGGCGCCACCGGAAAACTGATTTGGCGCCTCTCCGCGCAGGAGGGCACCCCAGACGCCCCCATAGACAGGATCTCTTTTTCGACGGTGCATCGTGTAATAGGTATCAATCAACATGGGGGTAAGAATCGGCACTTTGTAACCGTGAAAGATGATAATGGCATGTTTCTGAATAGGATATCTTGTTTTAGGAGTCGGATAAGGAATCAAATCGAGCACCGAAGAAGACCCCCGCGAAAAGTTTGTTTTAGATTAACAGAATTGTGTAAAGTTGAGAAAGTTTAGGCAGTGATACGAATTCCAAGAAAAACAAAAAACAAAGCAAAGAGGATTCCGAGGGCAGAGCATCAGCGAGACAACGGAAACGTGATAATTCAGATGAGGGCAGACATTCGAATCGGCAAGTGAAAAAGTGGAGCAATGATAACGAGACGGAGGGGAGGGCATCGAATCGGCAAATTAGACATCAAGATGATGAAGTTGAGGATAAACCCTCGAAAAGGAGGGTTCAAAAGTCTGTCGAAGGCGATGCAAAGTCAACGATTCGCCGGAGTCGAGTAGCAACGACGCCGCCATCCGGGGAGAAGCCTGTCTTGTCAGTGTTTCAAACATTGACCAAAAAGATGAGTGGAGCTACACTGGATCCGGCACAAACGCAACAAACCATGCATTCTGGCGAGACGACAGAGCGCCCTGCGGCTACGGCAACACAACGGCGATCTAAACGGTTCAAGAATGCGAAGGAGAAGTCTCTCGAAAATGCCGGGGCATTGGGTAGTAATCGGGCTGTGAAGACGTCTGGAGAAAACTTGAAACAAGATACAACGGAGAAGCGGAGAAAAACAATCCGAGCCAGATCACGAGAACCGGCGGATAATGCACCAGATTCTGGTGGAGGCAATACAACGATGGCACCTGCCGTCCCAGCTGTATCAATGGTCAATGATCCGATGAGTAGGCTGAAGCCAGTGTCGATTATACCGCAAGGTTTTGGAATTGCGCCACAGGCGGGGGCAACCATCTGTTCCGATACGATTGGCTATGGTCCTGGCTTCACGAATGATTTGTTAGAGCCACCGAAGACATTTGAGTTGAGGGTTGAGCCACCGAACAAAGTTGTATGTTTTTCACTGCTTTCAATGGCATTTCCAACTGATAACTATTCCAGCCACTTGTAAAAGTATCCAAAACCCTAGTCGTGTATGAAATTCCGCCCGAACTCGAGCACCAAGTCGAAGCTGGCGATATTCTTTATCAATTCAACAATTTCCACGTCCCTTCACGCGAGGTTTTCATTCAACAATTAAGTTTTGCCTGCCATAACCCCAATCCACAAACTGTATCATACACTGTGCTCCGACCCATTCGAACACGTCCCATCCCTCCGGCTCAACTTGGCACATGTGTTCCCCCTGGCTTCGAACTACAACCCGACCATTTTGAATACTTATGGGCCTACCTGGTAGTCATCCCAAAGTGTGCCCTCGGGCTAACTGTGAAGGCGTATAATGGCAAGGTGTACGTTTCTGGGATTCAAAACAGTGAAAAAAGTATTGTGAGCAAGTGTTTACTCGTCGGCGATGCCATACTCAGTCTCGACGACAATGTCATCAGTGGAGTGCAAAGTGCCAATGACCTACTAATGCAAGGGTTTACGAGGAAAAAGTTTGTAAGTTTTTGCCATGGCATGATGGCTGTAAAGGTGTGTTGACCACGTGTGTTTTTTCCAGCTCAAAGCCACCGTGGAACGAGCAAAGACCACCCCGGGGGTGAGGCAAGTCAAATTGGCACTCTCCGTCGAAAAGACCGTCGAAATCAACCCACGAATGGGGGATGACATCATTGAGATTTGTCAGGCACAGGTCAAGTACATGATGGCATATCCTGATGTAGCTCCGGGGAAGGCATTGATAAAAGTTGGGTTCGTATAGAGATCGGCAAACTGTGTGGTTAAAGTTGTGTTTACAGTGCCAATGATCAAGCTAATCACCTTTCCGTGAATCCGACCACCATAGAAATGCCCATTTCGACAGACGTCAACAACATTACACTGTTAGCGCCGACGCCACCACCCCCGTCGGTCCCTCCGGGCACCCATGGCACCATTGACCCGAATAACTTGGGCATTAGCACTCCAAAGCCACTAGGGACTGGTTCAAGCAAAAAGTTTAAACCCTTTTCACAATTATTACCCTTTCGGAAGAAATGTTAAAACTATGTTTATTTGTAAATTTAATCATAAATACAACTTGAAATTATTATGATTATGGTTGGGGTGAACCGGCACTGTTATTACTCTTCGAAGACCATGGCGGTGAAGTAATGAATCCAATCCTTTGCAGCCTTGTGCAACACAATATTTTCTTCAAACACAGAATCAGCCTTCTTCGATACGGCTTCAAAACGAATAGAATGAAAAACGCATTGCCCGGGGCCACCCATGAAAACAGAGTAGTCACAAAAACTGTAATATGCGCAATGGAAAAACTAGTGAATATGAGTGCCATTATCAACAATGACGACGGAAACGCTGCCGAAATCAATGGCACAAATGCTTGAGCTGTCAGGATTCGGCCCATTTGCTTCTGGACTTCCAGGGTTTTCGATGATAGTGACTTTTGGGTCCGTAAATGCATGTATGTTCGAATGTTGCAATACGCTATGATGACATATGAGCCGATTGCGATCAAAATAATCAATATAATGCCGATGATGATCCGATTGTCCTGTTCGATGGGTAGTACCATGCCAACGGTCCAAACTATTCCGTCTTCATCGCTCATAATGTGGGCAATGCTGTTTCCAAGGTATAAAAGATGGCTTGTCCGGTCATAATAGATGTAATAACATGCAATGGCAAAAACTATCGACGCAAACACAGCGACGCCAAAACAAAACAGCTGTTTTTTGAGGGAGAAACTGTTGCTATGGACGATGATGGAGTATTGGTAGATGAATTCCGTCGGTACGGATGAAATTGATAACGACAAAGCAAACATCCATACATCGAATGCGTAGAAACGATATGGAAATGGCAGATGTCGAGCTAGGCCATTGGCTATGAGATATTCGTAGCCACAGTCCACTATTTTCACCTGAAAAATTATCAATGACTTGTTTATCATCCTTTAAATCGATAAATGTACTCACAGGTTTGACCAGAAATGTAATCAACAGAAAGAAAAAGTCGACAAAACAGGTTTGAAGCAGAATGCGATTGTAGCGATTTAGCTCCTTCGAATTTGTGGTAAGAATGAAGGCAACCAAAGTAACATTCAAAATAACTCCGATGCAGAAAGCCACATCTTCGTTGATTGTATTGAAACTGTAGACGTTGAACATGGTTTTAACAGAGCCAAAAGCAATAACAAGTTCCCCAGCTTTGCCTTCTGTTTATCAGACGGGGCGTGTTTTACTCCTGTAATGCTGTAGTTTAGTATGTTCACTTTTGTTACACTATCAAGAGCTTTTTAACTCATAACCTGCGGCATAATAGCCATTTACGTGGCTAAACGATACCAATTATAGTCGTATGTGATTAGGGAATATGCACTGTACACTGACTGCAGTTAACAGTAGCACGTGTTTCAAACAGATTATTGGGGTAACTATCGTCTCATAATGACACACCATTAAAGGCAAATGAGGTTAAAAAGGGTCTCCGGACCGAAAAGTATACTACATGGGCTTGACGTCAAGTTTCAACTTTGCACTATCAATAACTACTGAACTAAAACGAGTGTCGAACAAGTACATGCGATGTTATGCCCGGGGGATGGCTAATGATTGTAATGACCACAATGTTGTCGTAGATCCTTTTAATATTCGCCCCCGAAACCAAAGTGACACAATCTTATATAGTTTTGGGCATTGTAAAACCTTCGGGCAGTCTGACTACACAGTCTACGAAACTATTCAATAAACAGAACTTTCGAGGAAGGATGCAATTCGAAAGCCCTGGTGAAATCCGACGACTAGCAATGCAATGCAGCCTCGTTGGACCGGGTCAGCATTCATCATTCGAAGGTCGACAAGAAGCCAGTTCTGTCAACGGGGAGGAGATACGACTCATCATGACGAGTCATATACGACGACACGAAACGGCATCAATAGTCGAACCGCAGTGTCACGCGTAACTGACGGAACTTTCGGTAATCAATATGCTTCGGCAACAGTCATCAACTTTAAAACTGAACATCAAGTCATGTTCAGTTTTAAAAAAAAGATAAATTATAATTTTTGGTAAAACGTGTTAACCCTAAAAATATTACCAGCTTTTGATCAATTCACCATCACGAATAAGTTATTACTGATCGCCAAAAACCACCCTAGAAGAGAGCGTTCGAGGAACTATGAGGTGGAAGAATGCCACTCGCTTTTATACCCCCGCCCTGAACCAGTGCGAGTCATTCCGCGAGTCTGGTACATGAACTGATCTTTTCGAGTGCCAGACTCGAAAACTGGGCAGTAGACGGCAGACATGCAGAGATGTCAACCGGCGCGCCATGGATCGCCATTGGATCACTGGCATAGTGCCATCAATCATTTTTTGCTTGCAACGCTTTTCGTTGCTTTCTCGAGTGTTCGTTTGATCAGTCCTGCCCCTTGAATCATCAGTTTCCATATATTTTATCAGTTTTTCTTTTCTCCAGAAAACCCTAAATACCGCTGAATGACATCAGGATTCGGTAGCAGTTGATACACTACACGTTCGCCGGTGCAATGTGGGTCTGTCAGTGTAGCCACCGGTATGCTATCAAATTATATATTTTTTGAAAACTTTCAAGCAATTTTCAAAGGAACTTTTAACATAACAACTTGGGGTCAAGGAAAGAAGCATGGAAACAGGAATATCCGGACCGATACAATGTGGCTCATTGCCCTGTGAGAGGCACTTTTGCAACTTTGGGTCAAGGAAAAAGCATAAAATGGCCGAGTTTATCTCTGGCTCGTGTAGTGACTAACGAATGTACAAACCCGTGCTATTCCTAGGGTCCCCGGACGGAAAAATATACAACACGGGCTTGACACCAAGTTTCGACTTCGCACTATCAAAAATCACTGAACAAAGACGTGTATCGAACAAGTGCATGCGATGTGATGCCCTGGGGATGGCTAACGGTTGTAACGTTCACAACGCTGTCGTGGTCCCTTTTTAAAATTAAAATCGGCCCCAAAACCAAAATGGTGCAATCACTGTTGGCTCATACATGACCATAGCCTACTGCAACATCCCACCATGTATTGAACTTTGCAATGCCATCTGACCATGTTTTTCAACGTTCAACAAGCGACAAGGAATACAGTCTACGAAACTGTGCAACCAACTGGACTTCCAGAAAGGAAACGCTTATAAAGCCTGCGTGAGATACGACCAATAACAATGGAATGGCACCTTGTTCGAAAGAGTGGTCATGTGAAAGCCATCAACGACCGAATTCCATCAAAAAAGAGGTAATACGACTCGTCACGATGAGTCATATACGACGACACAAAACGGCATCAGTAGTTGAATCGCAGTGTCACACGGAACCAACCGAACTGTCGGCAATCAACATGCTTTGGCAGCACACAGGCTCGCGAAAATGAAGCATTCTCGCGATTTTTCCGGACTTAGAAAGAAATACGGGGTCGGGGAAGCATTCTTGCGATTTTTCCGGACTTGGAAAGAAACGCGGGGTTGGGGAAGCATTCTTGCTATTTTTGAGGCACACCGTCGCGTGGAAGCATTCTTGCTATTTTTTATATTGATTATCGAATTTGCAGTCAGTGGACATTTTTCAGTGTTGTTGGTCGGAGCTCGTTCGCGCGCGGAAATGACCCGCGTTCTCCTTAAAGCTTGTCAGCTTCGAGAGTTTCGAAGTTATCAGTAATAACGTGTATAAAGTTGAGCTATTCAACTATCCGTGTTTGATATTACAGTTACACAATTTTAAATCATTTTCATATCAGTTGCTTGTTTTCGTGAGATTTAACGGCTAAGTTGGCTATGAGTTTGTATATTTGTCGCATTGGATTCGTTGTTCACAGCCCCAAAATGCCTGTCTTCCAAAAAGTTAAGTTTCTGTTAGAGTTTAGACATGTTCACCCCGGATAAGATTGTCACCTGTCTACAAAATGGTACATTATCGCGTAGAGAAGCACAATCTTTGTGCAGCCAGTTAACCACCAAAACCCGTGAATCCAACGATCCTTGTAACGATTTACCCCCGCCTCTGGACTCCCCTGAAGATTTCGATCGCGACGCGTTTGACGGCGATCGTGAATCTGATGTCAGTACTGATGTCAGTGGCGCAGCAGAAACCGAGCTAGGTGACTCAAGCAGCGACAGTGAGGAACCCGTTTATCAAAGGGTAGCACCCACTAATGAGCCTATGCGTAAGCTAATTTCGAAATTTATATATTAATTTAGTGATTTTTGGTCATTTTAGCGGCAGACCAAGCAAATTTTATTTATGCGGGAAAGTTTTTATCTGGTGCAAGTTCACGGTGTGCGGTTAAGCAGGAAATTGCCATTGCTTCACTTTCGTCTGGCTGTACTGTAAATGCAAATGCGACAAAGGTTTTTAACCTAGTAGATACGTTAGCTGCTAAGTTTGAGGTCAGTACATCATACTTCTGCGGGAAATGTACGTATCCCCTGCTTACTGCGACTAGCTTATGTATCTGTTGCGGAACTTCTGCCGGACAAAGTCTCGAATTCAAACCCTTTGGGGTAGCAACCGCAAGCCTAGTTGAGCAGCTTCAGCAAGTGATCGAAAAGAACATTGATTACTTCGAAAATCCCCCCGCAATTGATCCCAGTGACAGGAGTGAACTCTATACATGGCATACACGACAGGCCGACGGAACAGTGCCCCTTCATTTGATTCTCAATACCGATGGAGTTACACCTAAACAAAATTTCCAGTAGGTGGTAGTCTTTCAATCATTTAAGTGAAGCAAAACTTTTTCAAATTATTAGGGGTGAACTAAACCCAGTCTATGCCGCTATTGGCAATTTGCCAGCCCATCGTCGCGGTCTTATCGCTAATATGTGCTGTCCCTCTATCATTACGGGGCGTGGAAAGCCAGACAATGAAATTTGGAAAGTCGTCATTGATCACCTGAAGCCAGAGTTAGATTTTTTGACTTCTACTGGGATCACGGTTAAGGGCTTAACTTTTAAACTGGCCCACATTGATGTCACAATCGACATTGTGGTGAGTTTCGAACCTGCATTGGTCGTAAACCAGCAAATTTTGGAACAAAATTTACTTTCTTTTCTCTTTTTTTTTCATTACATTTAGGCAGCGAACGATATTTTTTCCTCCGTTGGACATTGTTCCACGGGATGTGGATGTCTTAAGTGCTATGTTTATCCCGAACGACCGGATAATACAAGTTTATGGCCTACTGATTGTGAAGTGACATTGCGATCCGCTGAATCATATGTCCTCGATGCGATTAACCATGAAAACGGGTTGAAGGGTACTTATTAGTCTTTTTGGACTTTATACGCATTCTAAATTTAAGGCCTGACTCATTGGTATCGAGTACAAAACCCGTGCGAATGGCGCGTGGATGGTCTACACACCATTGATAAGGGCACTATTATGATCTTCAAAAACATCTATCTTCATACAAAAACTCAAATTGCGAAGTGGAATAAGTAATTGTATTCTTCCCTTTCTTTGCTTCAATTACATAAAATGCAATTTTAGAGTGTTCCTTGATGGACGCTACCCCGATTGCACAGTTTTTCGACCCCGTACTTTAAAACAATCTAAAAGGTTTACCGCTAATGATAATCGAACGGTAATAACACATTTTTTCAAATTTTGTAACAACTCAAGGTGTTATAGGTTTACTACGTTCTTTTCCCCATTATTTTTTACTCTGTGTTTGAAAAAAGTCCCATCAAAAGTTCTATGGCCTTTCTGACCTGGCTTGTCTTACGCCATTTGGGTTCAAGGTATCTCAACGTGGAAACTGTTGACATACTAATTCATTCTTTACGATACCTCGGTCAAAACATCAATGAGGTATTTGATGGAAAATTTCACCAAATGAAATCACATGTCTGTTTTTGAGCCACTTTGGGGATTTGGGGTTAACTTACGGCTTTACACTTTAGCTTCTGTTTGTTCATTGCGAAGAAGATTTACGGACACGGGGGACCCCCTACGACTATACTACCGCACCTTTTGAGGCGATGAATAGAGTGATTAAAGTTAAGTATCACCCGTATGATACTCGTTCACTAACTGGTTCAATCATGACTAAGTATGTTTTTTTAAATATTTGCTTCTGCTAATCAAAGAATTTTTAGTTTACTGGCGTGGAAAGAATGGACGCGAAAAGCCAATGTATTCCTCGAAGACTCAACTCTGAATGCAAACTTCCACCAGGCGATTCGTCAACTTTTGCCGAAGACTAGTAAGTCATGCAGAACCGTCTCAAAAGGTATTACAGAAAACTTTTTCAGGAATTAAAAAGATTCGATACGGCCCCGTCAAAGAAGGAGGAATGTTCGACAATTCAGTCGTCCGATTTCGGTTGGAAGAAACTTTGTTGTATGGCCGAATCATCGAAATGCAAGAGCCCACACACGCTTTGATTGAGCCTTATGAAACGCGTCCTATTTTGGACACTTTTTTGGATGATCAGACGCTTCCGCTTGATTTGAGGGCCCGTTTACTGTCGTTTAGAAACGTTGTTTCTCTTATGGATCTGGTCACCGGCCTCTGTGACCCCATCGTTGTGAATCAATCTTCCATCATCGAATGCTGTTGTTCGGTGTCGTTCGAGGGACAGACTTTTGTTTCTGATTTGTCTTTTCGTGGCCCATCAAAGTGAAACTTAGCCTACGTCCCATCAACTTCATCATCCATCCATCGATCGACCCATGATGCCACCAACACATCCATCCATTCATTCATTCATTCATTCATTCATGCAGCCAGCCAGCCCCCATCCATCCATCGATCGACCCATGATGCGACCAGTACATCTATCCATCCATCCATCGATTCATTCATGCAGCCAGCCAGCCCCCATCCATCCATCGATCGACCCATGATGCGACCAGTACATCCATCTATCCATCCATTCATTCATTCATGCAGCCAGCCAGCCATCCAGCCCCCATCCATCCATTCATCCATCGACGATGCTACTGATGTATCCATCCATTCATTCATGCAGCCTTTCATCAATTCATCCATCGACGCGTGATGTCATTCATCCATCCATCTATTCTTTTATCTATCCATAATTTTGTGAAATCAATGAAAAGTTTAGCACATTTCAAATGTGAATTGCTTGGTGATTTGGTCGTTAGATCCATGATTATCTGTTTTGGTTATTATATATATATAGCCAGTGTTTTCAGTCCACCATGACGAGTTGTAACGAAGGGGTAAGCCAAAAGCTGTGTGTAATCCTTTGTGATATACGTTGTTTTACAGATGAATGAAACCCCGCTTCTGGCCCAACAACATCATGTCATCCAGCAGACCCACTCTGTCAAGCAGACCTACCCTGTCCAGCAGACCTACCCTGTCCAGCAGACACTTCCTCTGCAGCAACTTCAACAGCCTCGTACGCCTCAGCCAACCCCTCCGATTGGAAACGAAAATCAGAATCAGAACCGTCCTCCGTTTCATACGAATCAGCAATTCCAACATGGTCAGCCGATGCAACAACATTATCCTCTTCACCATCCACATCCAATTCAACCTTTCCACCAACAACAACACTATCCAGCTTACGTTTATGCCAATCCTCCGATCCAAAACATGACAAACGGTCAAGCCGGAATGCAACAGCCCACTGTCCCGGCCCCATCGCAGAATTATGAAACTGTGATGACCGAAATTGAGGAGCTGAAGAAGCAATTTGAGGAATTGAAAGTTTACTGTCAAAGTATGCATCAAGTGGTTACGGGCGCAGAGCAAGAAAACGGATTTTTGGTAAGCTGTTTTTGTGTTGATTGGAGTTACTGTGATAATCAGTTTGTCATTTTAGCATCTGAAGGATTTCGATGTTGCCAAAATTCGACGCAATCTTATCATTGAGCTCCGATTCTACGATACCGCACTTCCAAAGAAAGTGGATATTGCGAAAGCAATGAGACAAGCTATTGAGCTTAACCCGACGGCCGTAAAAGGTGTCAAGCTCGCTAGCCACATCGCGAAGGTAACTTACATGAAGGTAATTTCATTTTTGTAACGCTTTGTAATGCCATTTAACTTTTCCTTTTACAGATTTTCGGTGAAGATAATTTCACATACTACGCGACAACCAAGAAGACGAGCACTAAAATCAAACATAACAAGTACGTATCCGTCCCGGCAACGTTGCCGGAAGCTATTATCGGTATGTGTTTTTGTTCTTTTTCAAATTGAAATTTGAATGCGTATTTCAGAACTTTTGTGCGATGGATTTGGCATTGTCGGTAATATCAACGTTACATATTTCGCCGTTAACATTCGCGAAAACGTTGCCAGTGTTGCCAAAAATATTTTGTAAGTATTAAAATACCGGCTTTTCAATGTCAGAGTTTACGTGACTGTTTTCAGCAACAATGCGAGACGTGATGAGAAACCCCGAAATACCCGGAAACGCCGACGCGAAGAAACTGATAACACCGCTGGCCCCAGCACTTCGCATCGAGAATCGTCGGAATCGGATGACTCTGAAGAAGATTAGCGGAAGCCAAATGTAAACCGAATCTGTCGTCGTCGAAGCCATCCAACTTTTGTATGATCCAGTTGATTGTTTTTGTTTGTTTTACACAGTTGTTTTGTTATTTTGTTGAAAAAGTTCTAAGTTCGGAAAAGTAGCAGAATGCATTCCAAGTCGAACGCGGGGTGCGAGGCGGGGTCGGGGGGGGCCACGCGCGCGGGGAAGCATTCATGCAATTTTTTGGAATCTCTTCAACGATGGAGGAAGAGATTCAAAAAATCGCGAGAATGCTTCATTTTCGCGAGCCTGTGGTACGAATCATTGCTGAAACAGCTCTCGGCGGCCAAACTTTTTATCCGCCGTTACCGCTGAAAAGGCGACTGCCCGCATCTGGTTCTTCTTGTTCGGCCTCCTTCCGCTCTTGGCTATCAGTTTCGTTTCCAGATGAACCTCACCAAAACCTTCAAGGATGATTGTGTCGTTTTTTATTTTTTTTTATTATTTGTTAGCACGCCACCGTATGACGCTGAATACAAAACATAAACATGTAATATACAAGTAAACACAGGGGGGGATGGATGATGTACAATAGTTTAAGACGGGAAGGTACAGTAAATGGGTACAAAATTAAGTAAATAAAAATAGTAGGTTAAGAAAGTTGAAGTTTTTTAATGAGACGAACAAATTGCTTATGATTTGGAGTTGCTTGGAGAGAACGAGGGAGACTAGTGAAAGATTTGGCCGCTCTGGAAGAGAAGAAGGCTCGACGAATGGAGCCTGTGGAATGGGGTAAAACAACCTTTTTTCTGGATCCTCGAGTAATGGAGTCGCGAAGGACTAACTCAAAATTGCAAGGTGAGAGATCGACGAGTGATTTGTGAAAGTACTGCAAATCGAACAGTCTGCGTCTGTGATGCAAGGAATTCAAGCGAAGCAGCTTAAGTCGTTTGGAATAGGTGAAAGTAGGGAGTAAATGTCGGAGAGAAGGTGATCGAAGGAAAATGCGACGTGTGGCAAACTTTTGGACTTTTTCAATCTCCTTAATTTGGCGTTTGAGAACCGGATTGAAAACAGGTGTAGCAAACTCGAGAAGAGGACGAATATAGATCGAGTAAAGGCGAGACAATGTAGAAAAGTTGTTAGACTTGACTGCTTTGAATAGACAGAAAAGAGCATTTTTGGCTTTACTAGTGATATGGGCAATATGTTTATCCCACGAAAGATCGTTAGACACAATAACTCCGAGGTCGCGAATGCAAGAAGACGTGGGGATAATAGTACTACCAAACCTATACTCGCTATGCATGTTCAGGTGAGGAAGGAAATGAAGTACAGCACACTTGTTTGGAGAGATGGGGAGACAATTTGTCTGAGACCACAAGTAAAGGTTGTCTATAAACTGCTGAAGGGCTAGAGGATCCGAACCAACAATCTTAACATCGTCAGCGAAAAGGAAACAGTGGACGTTTTCAACCTTGCAAACAGCTGGCAGATCAGCAATGATAGCGAGAAACAATGTAGGGCCTAATACAGAACCCTGGGGTACGCCGGAGGGGGTATGCACCATACTGGATCTTTTATCGCCTATTTGAACAAACATAGTCCGGTTCGAAAGAAACGATCCAATCCAACTAATGAGATCCTCAGGACAGCCATAAGATATCAACTTGTTGATGAGAACATTGTGAGGCACTTTGTCAAATGCTTTGAGAAAATCAAAATAAATGACGTCGGTGGCGATTTTCCGGGAAGCAAATGAGGTAAGAAGTTCAAAGGTGCCGAGAAGATTTGAGGTAACGGAACGATTTTTAAGGAATCCGTGTTGCTCAGAGGGCATGATTCCACTGGTGATAAGAAAGTTGATAAGCTTAGTATTCACAATCGATTCACACATTTTGGAAGTAGAACATGTTAAGGCAACTGGTCGATAGTTAGCAATAAGAGAGCGAACGCCCTTTTTGAATACGGGTTTGACGATGGCAGATTTCCAGAAAGAAGGAACGGTACCCGTAGAAAAGGATACATTGAAGATAATGGATAATGGGATGGCTAAGCTGGTTGCACATTTTTTGAGGAGAATATAAGGGATAGTGTCAGGCGATGTATTAGCCGAAGATTTCTTCCAATGTTGAAGCAACTCATAAACTGCTACTGGGGTAATTGGATCAAAAGGCCCATCGAAGGGTGGACGCGAAATTGGATCACCGTCTACGTAAACAGATTTATAGTAAGTGAGAAAGATGTCACATTTAGACTGGACGTCAAATACAGTTCTACCATCAACAGATAAGGCAGGAATGGACGACGAAGGACGGATTCTCTCACGAATGTACTTATAGAGAGCTACAGCATTTTTGGACTTAGCTAATTTGCCTTCAAGCTTTCGACTATGACGGAGAGTTTTTCTTACAATGTCGCGGCCAAGTTTGGCTATGAGTATACTTCTATCCTTAGTGCGAGGAAGATGGAAAAGTTTACGGCGATACTGGATTGTACGATGCACACCGGACGGAATATTTGTAGTGGAGGCGGTAGAAAACGGTACAAACTGGTAAATGCCATTAGTGACAATGGATACAAAGCAAGTGTAGTAATCATCAATGGTAGTACAATCGCAGAACACGGCTCTCCAGTTGATATTTGAAAAAAGAAGGTTGAGTCCTTTGTAGTCAGCCCGATAAAAGTTTCGGAAAGGAGGTTGCAAATCAGGAAGAACTTGGCGGGTGTGGAAAGATACAATCACCGTGTTATGATCACTATTGGCAAACGGAGGATGGATTTCAGCACTGGTGAGCTCAAGAAGATCATTAGAACAGGCGAGATCAAGAACATTTTCACCCCGCGTGGGTTCAGAAACGTGTTGACGGAAGTGGGCAGCGGCCAGGAAATCAATGAAAACGTTTTCGTTTTTGGAGGTCCCGCATGGGACGTCAGCTATCCAATCAATATGAGGAAGGTTAAAGTCACCGGCCAATAAGATGGGGCAGTCTGCTGTGCAAAAATCCATAAGCTCAGAGACAGATGTGGTGAATGCATCACTGGTAGTTGTGGTAGCAGAGGGGGGAGCGTATGAACAAATGATACGTATAGAGTTGCCAGCTATGTTGAGGTCAACAGCGACAAACTCAATTGATTGGGTGAGGGATTGGTGGACGAGAGTGGGGCAATACACAAGGGGTGCCAGGATAAGGACGCCACCGCCTTTCTTAGAGACACGGTCGCGGCGAAAAACAATAAAATCATAGTTAGCAGTTATCAGCGAGTCAGGGACATCTGAATTAGTCCACGTTTCAGTGAAACAGAATATAGATAAGGGGTTAGTATGTAACAAGCTATGAACAAGAGCAAGTTTGGCAGGATTACAAATACTTCGGGCATTAATGATGTGACAGGTAATACGGTGGCGATTATCCTATTGCTGGGCAACAGGAACAGAAGAAGCAGATAACGATCGGCCTTGCCCTGGTCGAGACAAACCTATGGGGACGTTATAAGAAGAGGAACCATTGGGAGGCAGAGAGGCAGCCTTTTCAAGCTCCGCCGTGGAGAACGGGCGAGGTTTGTCCCTAGGGTTTTTGCGATCGGAGGGATGACAAAGCCTCATTTTGTAGACGCAGGCAGGAATGCCATCGCGTCTACAACGTTCGCGGAGATCGGAGATCTTTTTGAGTTCGTCACGCTCGGATCGGGTAAGTGAGGGATGAACGGAAACATGCTTAAAAGCAGAGTCACGGAGAGCACGAGAATTCGAGAGAACACGAAGTTGTTGTTGGCGAGTTTCCAGTACAACTTTGAGGAGACGGGGGCGATTAGATGTAGAGGATTGACCAACACGGTAAACCTTGGAAGGCGCCGCTTCAACATTGAGCGTGTCGAAAATGGTAGTAACGGCGTCAATGTCGTGTTTGCGGCGTTCAGAGGGTGCTGTCGCTTTGGATTCTGGTAATCCGATGAGGACGAGGGACTGGGCGCGTTCGACTTCGGCAGGGTGATTTGACTTAACAAAGCGGTCGAACAGTTCTGTCACCATATGAAGGAGACGGTGAGCAAGGATGTCGGCGGATCCTGAAGGCTTTTTGAGGTAGCCTTTACAGAGTTTAATGACGGCGTCAGGGTCATTAGGGTCAATGGATTCGATAGTGGGAGACGAATCCATTGGTTCCTCTGCCATTTCGTTAAGTAATCCCTTTTTGGCCGGTTGTCTACTGGCGGAAGCCTTTCTTTTGGTCGATTTTCGTCTTGATGATTTCTCTTCAGCTGGGTTCTGTTGAGCGGACTTCTCTTGCGGTGTCGTCTGGGTAGTGGTGGATTGAGCAACGGGGTTCTGCTTCGTATTCGCCCTGGTAGTTGGGGGCATTGATGGAATTGTCAGCAAATATGGACACTAGATAATAACAATCGCAGAGAGCGAAAAACAGACCGACCGCCCGGTACGTGACAAACGGACCGAACTGACAAACGGACCGAACTGACAAACGGACCGAACTGACAAACGGACCGAACTGACAAACGGACCGAACTGACAAACGGACCGAACTGACAAACGGACCGAACTGACAAACGGACCGAACTGACAAACGGACCGAACTGATGTCGTTACTTTACGTGAGGCTGATTTGAAAAAAAAAGATTGGCGACAAACGGGACACACCCAAACACAATGTTCCTTGTTCTGATGGACTCCAATGGTGGATTCAGTGGTTTCCCGCAGGTGTTCGCGAAACTGCCAAGGATCATGTTAGCATGTATTTACACGTCAACAAGCCTGTTAAGGCAAGGTACACGTTTGCTGTTGCCGGTTCCTCCATTGATCGTAAAAATCACCCTTTATAGATTTCTGTATAATACATTTGTTTACAGGCACATACACTAAAGAGTATTATGACACTCTTATTGGTAGTGGTCGTTCTAAGGTTGCCTCTCACGACGAACTTCGCCCCTTGTTCCGCGATGGCAAGCTTTCTATCACCTGTAGCGTTGAATTTGACCTATCGTTGTCGCTGGTTTGTTTGAAACCAAGTGTCTTCCAATCATGCGACCACCTTGACACGGATGTGACGCTGATAATGGGATCGGACAGTGTTCAGGCATGTTTTTATGTTAAAAAATATCATTTTTATATATTATTTTACAGGTGCACAAGAGCTTTCTTACTTTAATTTCGCCTGTTTTCCATGCCATGTTTGCGCATGACACCAAAGAGACACGTTCTGGCAAAGTCAACATCACTGACTTTGATTATGATACCGTCAAAGCTGCCATCGATTTCTGCTATGGTCGACAGCTTAAATTCCTGTCAATGGAAACAGTGGTTGGCGTCCTTCGGTTTGCTGATAAGTACACCATTAAATCGGTCACTGTAAGCTTTTCTTCTTCAACTTTGTACTCTTTTAACCCGATCATCTTTAGGCACAGCTAGAGAAGCTTCCGTTCTCCAATCTATTGCCAAATACGTTTAGCACGATCGTTCATTATGCCTACGATTGTTCGCAGAATGATTTGCTGGGTGAATGTTGCAAGTACTTCAAACGCTATCAGACTGTGATCAAGAATGAAAAACAGTTTGCAAAGCTTCCACCCTCGCTGGTCGTGGATGTTATCAAATCGACGTTCGGTTTGGAGGCCAACTTTGACGTCCTTCGTCATGCCCACAAAAACGGCATTTTATTTATCTTGGTTTGTTTTCTTTATTGTTGACCCGACCTTTCAAAGTTTTATGTGATAGTTTACAGGATTATTTGGAACAACCTCTTCTGACAGCCATGACCCTCAATGACTTCTGTGCCGCCGCTGACTATGCTTGGAAATGTTCTCGGGAAGATTTGAAAAAAGTGTGCGCTGCATTTTGGTACAATGACAAAGATAATACCACATGTCTGCCTGAATTTCATGACCTTCCACCAGCAACCATCTCCGGATTGGTGAAGCTTGGATTCGAAATCAACAAGGCTGATGTGAGTACTGAGTGAATGTGATTGTTTCAATGTACACATTTGTTATATTAATTTTTTTGTTTTGTTTGTTTAAATTACCTAGTAAACGCACGTATTATGTGTCATATATAGAACGGTTTATAAGATATACTCTAATAAAATAAGTCAGTTGCATGCTGATTACGTGCTCTGATTGTCAAATAATAAGAGTAGTACGTGCGATAGTGTACATGTACATAGTTAAACAACGCGTCTTCGTCGAGGCTAAAAAAATGAACTTTTGGTTCCGGCTATCAAAGAAATGCAACATAAGAAGTTTTTGTGAATGGCTGAACGTGATGAACGAGAGTGTAATAGTCCAACACACGACGTATAAATATGAAACGGGTTTGACTCCACAGGACAACTTATTACGGTGCTGCTCAAAATAGATAACTGTGTAAAAATGCCGTTCAAATCGCCTCTGCCGCCGGTACCCTTGGAAACTCAACCGTATGGCGAACGAATGCTCGATGTTCTGTGGCGCCATGGGACCGCGAATCCGACCAAAAAAGCTATGATCTGTGCCGAAAATCCTGAATTTTCCATCACTTATCACGACCTCTACCACAGTTCTTTGTCAGTGGCCGCATTCCTGGAAACTGAAGGCTTCAAACACGGCGATGTGTCGTTAACTGTGTTACCTAACTCTTGGGAGTTCCAAGCTGTCTTGATCGGTGCGGCTTTGCGCGGTGTAATTTTTAGTTGCGCAAATCCGAATTATGGCGAATGTGGGTGATTTGAACTTTTGAGCAGTTTGATGAATAACTTGGTTACAACTGGTGAAACAATTTCAGATGAAATCGAGTACCAAATTCGTGATTCAGGCGCCACAATCATCTTTTGCGCCGACAACACGTTGGAACTTGTGTTGAAAGTTACTCAAAACAATGACAACATTAAAGTAAGAACGGTGTAACTATGAAAAGATCTAAAAATCGGTGGTTTAGAAAATAGTCGTTGCCCAACTTTCGGATCGCACAAAAAAGCTTCCCTCAAACTTGCCCGCTGGAGTCACTCGTTTTGATGATGTTCTTGCCACCAAGCCAGCTGTGCCTATCAAATCGAACAACATCGATGTTAAAAAAGATGTTCTACTGCTACCGTATTCAAGGTTTGCATGTTGCAGGCTATAATGATACAAAAATACAAACTTTGTTTTAGCGGCACAACAGGACCGTCAAAAGGTGTCATGATTAGCCACGAACTGTTTTCGACTATGGTTACAACTGTTTCTTCTCACTTTAAGAAAAATGTTTATCCCCATCTGAATTCAACCCGTGAAGTCGCTTCTGAAAATGTTTTACTAAGTTTGCCGTTTTGTTTCATCTATGGGTGTGCCATGCTTCAAAAAGCGTTGGTTCTCGGACAAACTGTGATCGTGATGAGCCGCTTTGAAGAGCATTGTTACTTGCGGTCTATTCAAAACTTTCGGGTAACGCAGCTCACTCATTCTCAAAAATTATCGCATTATCATTTGTCTTTAGGTTCACTACCTGTTTCTGCTGCCCCCTGTGCTGGTCATGTTGGCAAACTCTCCAAATGTTGATGCCTACGATCTGAGCAGTGTTGAAGGAGCAATTTCATCAGGAGCTCCGGCAAGCGCCGATATTTGCCATAAAGCATTGAATCGATTGCCCAATTTCAAGCATATCGTTAACGGTTATGGGATGACAGAAACATCGGGTGGTTGCACCTCGCCTATAATCGATGACAGTCGAGCCGTAACTGATCATTCGGGGATTTTATTTCCCAATTACGAGGCAAAAACAGTTGGGCTCGATGGTCAAGAAACACCTCTCGGTGAACCAGGCGAACTGTTGCTTCGAGCACCGGCTATGATGCTTGGGTTCATTGGACGCCCAGAAGCCACTGCCAATGCATTTACTGATGGATGGTATAAGACAGGTAAAACAGAACAATCGTTGTGATGCCCCCAGGGCTAGCTAATTGATTGAAGCCAATCACCAATATTTCAGGTGACATTGCCCGTATCGATCATACCGGCTTTGTCTACATTGTTGGCAGACTGAAGGAAATGATAAAATCACGCGGCTTTCAAGTCGCACCAGCAGAGTTAGAAGACGTTTTACTTAGTCATGCCGATATCACTGATGCTGGTGTTATTGGAATCCCCTGGAAAGATGGCGACGAAGCTATTTTTGCGTTTATTGTGCGCAAAAACAACAAACTATCCAAAGACGAAGTTTATAAGTTCGTTAGTGGTAAAGTAGCTGAATACAAACAGCTTCGAGGCGGCATTCGATTCGTCGAAGCGATTCCAAAATCGGTCACTGGAAAGATTTTGAGAAACGAATTGCGGAACATGTACAAAGATGGAGCCTAAAGTTCATCAACTTTTAAAATACCAAAATGTGTTTGAAATCAAAAAATAAATGTAATAAACAGCAAAATGTATTCCCTGAAGGCAAACGAGATAAACATAAAGTTCACGGAGATTTTGCATGAAACAGCTCTATCGGTTCATTCTAATTATTCATGACGCGTTACGACCCAAGCTCGGCATCCTGTGCATAAAAGTTTGAAAACTTTGTACTTTTATCGGAATTCACTAGTTCTGTGATCTAAAAACTGTACGCTTTGGCGCCAAAATGAACTCAGTCGTATTGTTTCTTTTACTCTTGCTTATTTATAAGTAAGTTTTCTTGGCTTCCTGTCTCTATATAACAATATCTTATTTTGACTTTCCTATGAAAGACAATTCAATTACCTTTGCAGAGGCACTGGTTATCCAAAGCTATGTAACAACGAAGACTTTGATAAACATCGATACCTGTACGGACAAGAAACTGTTCCGTGTTATGTTTTCCGTGCGGGAACATGCCTCATTGTGAGTCCGCATAAGGTTGATGCCAGTGTCGCACAGATGGAATGTACTTACAAATATGGCGGTCAACTTGTCGTCCCAAAAAACAGGGAAGACGTTACAACAATCGCAAAGAAACTTTTTTTCTATCCCAACTTGACAAGTGACTATCAGGATTCAAAGTTTATCATTGGCCTTATTGGAAACAAGGATTACGGTGATCTTCGAGTTGACGTGTCCTACTACAGTAATACACTTGAACCAACTTTTTGGTTAGTTTTGCTAACATATAAGTTCAATAAATAAAAAAATGGTTTCAGGAATAACGTGATGATGTCCCCTAAAGATCCCCGAATAGACCGTTCAGAGTATCCATTCGCCGAGGGCCAAGAACAATTGTTATCATCTGAAAAGATGAACCAACCAGCAGTTGGAGCATGCATTGATAAAGTGATTGGACTGAACCCAAAAACAGCTGAATTTGAAGTTCTTCGTGGATCTGACCGAAACTATTACCTTTGTGAAACGCCACGATGGCCAAAATACAAATGTCCCAAGGGCTGGCTGCTTGACCGAAGCGAACCAATGTGCTATAAGGTAGTTTTAATATAAATAGAACATTTAGTATTACAACGCAAACTATGTTTAGGCCTACTCTGGAAATTGGGACTATGTGCAGGCTCGATTGAAATGCCGCCAAGAAAAGTCTGTCATTGCGGCTGCTCGTAAAGTACCGATTGGAGAATTTGTGTTCTCAGTTTTTTTGACTTGTAAGTCGCTTGGCCTACCTTACTCTTATAATATAACTTTGTTTAGACCTTCTTAATGAAGACACATCGATTCCCAAGACATTTTATCACACTGCCCAAAGAACTGCCGAAAAGTTGAGTTTCTCACATTTGGCAACTTTTTTATTTGTTATTTTTCAGTTTTTATGGTTTTTGTGATGACGGATCATTCTGTGAGTATATCTGTAATGGCATGTCTGCTCAAGCGACTTCGTTTGAATTTGTCAGTAAAAGTGGGGAGCGCAACAATCGTAAGTGTCTTTGAAAATGCGTTTTTGTGACATTATATCATTAAAAGTTTAAGTATACCAGGAAAATACACATTGTTGTCACATGAGAGAGTGTAAGGAGATATGGAAGATTGGAGTTATTTGTTCGGTGCGTCCAGATCAATCAAAGGCACAAGAATGAAAATGTTAGAAACTTTGGGGGACCGGCTTGTGGTTCGCATTTATCTTTTCTTTACTTATTTTAGTAATCAGTTGATGTTTATTGTATAAAGAACGTCATTTTGTATCTGATAACCTATGTTTTGTGGCAATTGTGCCGGTCATTTTGTCGATGGAGTACAAAAACCGTTTGAATGGGGTGTGTATTTGTTGTCTCGGCACGAAAAAAAGTGTAAAAGATTGTCATGCCGCAATATTAGCATAATATTAGCATAAATATTTGCTTCAAAACACTTTTTCAATTTTTTATGGCCAATTATTCGTGTTATTGTTGGCTTCCGGAAAACTACGAAGTATGAATCCAACTAAAACACTTCAGGACAACCACGGATTCACATTAAACAAAACCGATTTGACGAAAAAGACACTTGGTCACGAAATTGAAACCCGAAAACGCGATATTCCATGTTCTGATGGACTTCAATGGTATATTCAATGGTATCCTGCAGGTGATCGCGAAACTGCCAAAAATCATGTTAGCGTATTTGTATTAGTCAACAAACCTGTTAAAGCAAAGTTTGGATTTTCTATAGATGGTTCTTCTATTTCATGTATGAATATTATTATAATATATATTGATATTAAATTATGATGTTTAGTGTCAGCTACTAATCAGTTTACCAGGCCTTCATTATCCTGGGGATGGTCTAAGTTTGCATCCCATGAAGACCTCTATCCTTTGTTTCGCAGCGGCAAACTTTATATAAAATGCGATATTGAGTTTTATCTTCCGATGTCACTGTCGTGCTTGAAGCCCAGTGTTTTTCAATCATGCGATCATTTTGCCACAGATTTGGAACTTGTTATGGAGTCACAAAAAGTACAGGTAAGCGTTTACCCAACGTTTAACGACATTCAAACCCACCTTTGTCATTTTACAGGCGCACAAGAGTTTTCTTTCCTTGATTTCGCCCGTTTTCCATGCCATGTTTACGCATGACACCAAGGAGGCCCGTTCTCACAAGGTTGACATCACTGATTTTGATTATGCTACCGTCAAAGATGCCATCGACTTCTGCTACGGACGGCAATTGGAATGTTCGTCAATGGAGACCGTTGTTGGCATTCTTCGATTCGCTGATAAGTATAACATCAAATCGGTCACTGTAAGCTTTTCTTCGAAGTATGCATGTGTTCTCATAACGCGATCATTTTCAGACACAGCTAGACAAGCTTCCATTTTCGAACCTATCAAAGGATACTTTTTGTACGATCGTTCATTATGCCTACGATTGTTCGCAGAATGAATTGCTGGCTGAATGTTGCAAGTATTTCAAGCTTCATCAAAACGAAATCAAGGACATGGAGCAGTTCGCAAAGCTTCCACCCTCGCTTGTCGTGGATGTCATCAAATCGGCGTTTGATTTGAATACCATCTTTGACGTCCTTTGTCATGCCCACAAAAATGGCATCACCTTTGTCGTAGTTTGTTTTCTCTACTGTTACTTTTCCAAGTGCTACGTTACAATTTACAGGATCATTTGGAACAACCTCTCCTAGCATCCATGACCCTGAACGATTTCTGTGTCGCCGTTTGCTACGCTTGGGAGTGCTCACGGGATGCCTTAAAGAAAGTGTGTGCTCAATTTTGGAACGGTAACAAAGATAATGCCACATGTCTGCCTGAATTTCATGAGCTTCCACCAGAAACCATCTCTGGATTGTTGAAGCTTGGATTTCAAATCAAAAAAGCTGAACCTTGATTAGTTGCGATTCATTGTCTGATTGTTGTTTCATTTTTTTTGGTAAATGCCCCATTACGTTTGATTTCCTTTCCACTGCTTATCGTTTGACTGGAAAACAGCAAGCAGTCTACAAAAGTTATCTATCCTGTGACTTTGGCGTTTGACATTGTGGCATGAAGTTTTTGTACACACCGCACGTGCTCCCAATTGTGGTCTCATGGCGAAGGTGTGCGCGCCAAGTTTTTGACAACTGATCGGATCACATTTCGTTTCCGTTTGTTAGTCTTGTTTCTTTCATCATTTGCCGCCATTCTTGTTGTTTTTCCTACTCACACTATTTGCTTAGTGTGCCGTGTTGATGGTCACGTGATAACGTCGATTTACCATCTTTTTATGCGATATTTTTTCAGACAGTTGGCTTGCACTGCGCTGGTCATTACCGAAATCTACAAGGATGTCGATTGTATGTTTTCTATCCTATTTTGTAGACGACTT